>QKMX01192861.1:0-11145 GCA_003401595.1 Venustaconcha ellipsiformis
TATGTATGTATGTATGTATGTATGTATGTATGTACCCCATGTAACAATACCACTTATAGTACAATCAAGACTCGAAACAAAGATAGCTTCAAGACATCGGTATCGAACGGCTGCCAGTGATAGAGACGAAAAAGAGTACGTCATAAAAAACAGTAGGCCATTGCACAAATCAGTGCATGGCCAATATTTCCCAGGAAATACTGGCTGCATCATGCACAGAAAATCGTTCGCGCCGTGCACAACAGGTTCAAAAATTCCCTTCTCCTTAATATTATCAAATTAGCTTCCACGAAGTCACTGAATGCCAAAGTGATCACGAACAGGAGAATGCAGAGCTCCACGAAGTGCAAAAAAGTGTTCGAGCACAGCTGAGTTATAGATTCCTTGTCAAGCGGAATGCGCTAGTTAACGACGGAATTCAAGGCAAAGTGCGCAAGAGTATAAAGAACACCCAGCTACCACAGCACTGTGATCTCCTTCTCCTTGGTTGGAAGAAATTAATGAGCAGTTCCACAAGAAACGAGCGACACTAGCATCATCGCTTTGCACAAGAATAACAGAGACTGAGTGGACTGCAACAACTACCACAGAATTTCATGACAGGAACACCATCTGCAAAGGTCATCTTAAAGAGATTAAATTCTTGCAGATCTAGTATTTATGGAGAAAAGATGTGACTTCCGAGCAGGCAGATTAACAATGGATATGGTCTTTTCCTTAATCAAACTGCAAGAGAACTAAAACGATCAACAAAAAACTCTAAATTTCTTTTGGAGACCTCATCAACGCATTTCATGAGGTAAGTGCAGTGGGACACTCAATATACTCAGGAAGATCGGCTGACCTCTGAAATTCTTGAGGTTGATCCGTTCATTTCATTATATCACTTGCGACATCTTATATATTGACAAACCCAAGAGGTCAGATAGAAAATGATACCAAAATTCGGCACATCCTGTTTAGAGAACGTAAAACATCCATAACCTTAAGAACTATCTCTCTGATGCACATTGTATATTCTCCCTCACTACCAGCATGGAGAATCCCCAGGAAAATCATCCAAACATTTCAGCATTCAATAAACAATGACAGCTGCAAAACGATCGGATCGCAAAATTTAAGTGTCTGGGTAAATTTTGCTCAAAAGATAATATAAACCGTGACATGAAACAACCTAACTTATCAGAGTAAATGGCAAGTAGCAATGACAACTGGCTCTACAAGTACCAGGTTCAGTTCTGCATCATGACAAACTGGCCCTACGAACTACACAGAATGCGTAAACACAAGAAGCAATGATCCAACAAGGCTCTTCCCAACACTTAAACTGTCTTGTCACTTTCAGCAGGCCCTGTCGTTCAAAGATGGGACCTTTTAGCTACCAGGAGAAATTCAGCACAAAGTAGCAAAACATCATGAACGGTTAATGTATATTACACAGACAAACGATTGCCAATGTTTTGATCTAATTTGGAGAGCGCAAATATAGCTAGTGGTTTTCACATGAACATCCAATCGTTACAATCTCACAATTTGTTCCTGGTAAGTTAAATAGTAATTCTGAGAAAAATATTATTTCCAAATTTAGAGCTGACCAAGTCCTTGGTATAGGTGAATCAGTGTATAGCCTAGAAAGAATCAGAAAATAAAAGTCGTTAATCCAAGAGCGTTAGACAAAATTTTGGTATTTGTCTTAGCATCAATGTTCGAGCTACACTTTACGTGCAGAAGCAAGGGTCCATTTCAGCTTTACCTGATATTCTCACTGGTTATACATGTAAGCAACACGAGGACATGTTTCAACATGCCAGCAGTTCATAAGATGAGTTATGCCTGCTGCAAAACTATTTTTCTTTGGATTCTTAAGCAAACCTATGGTTAACAACAAAATAACAGTACCCACACTAAATCAGCAGATCACATTACACGTGCGCAAATGTTGCAGCTTTGGTCAGTTCATAGTATGCGTGACGAAAGCCACCAAACCTTTACCATACTTCACGAAATATGTAAAATCAAAATAGACAAAAATGAAATATTTTCCATTCCAATTTACAAAGCATTTCACGACATGGCTCGAAATGCTGGAAAACTACCCAGTACGTTAGCATGAAATTGAACTGATTCCAACACAGGACATATGTCAGAAGAGGTAAAAGAAAAAGCATATGGAGATCATTCTCAGTTGCCTTAAGCATTAATCAAAAACAAGGGAATATATTGGATACACTTGGGGAAGCGGAGAAGAGAGGGCACCATAAAGACCTGACTACGCATCATGGAACAGAGCTCTTATAGATCAATCGGACATAAACAAACGGCAGGCTAACAAGGAACAGCCCTGTGGGCACAACAAGAACTGAGAGAAAATTAGTATAGAGATAATTTAAATTGACTGTTCATATGTTAGATCTTCCTGTAAAAAACAAATTCATTTTGATGCAAACTATAATTAATCCCATCATCAGTCAAATTATGTCACTGTGATACATTGTACGTCAAGAAATAACTAGCCATTACTACACAAGGAATATATTCACAAAAATCATTCTTAAAATGCATATGATCTTGAAAACAACGAATTCTGTCTAATATTAACTCAAAACAAGCCTATCATCAATAAAAGTATATCCCTGTTGTACACTGTGTGTCACGAGATATTGAACAAAGAATACATTCACAATAATTATTTCTAAAATGGACAGATATCCAGCTGTAAGTGTTGCATATTTAGTACATTATGTTTTAAGCTTAATCACAGTAGAATGTAAAATATGAAAACTGTATTATGTCCATGATAAATTGAAAAAAATAGTTCCCAAAGATCGTTATACAATTTACACACCAAACAAAAATATTGTTACATGAAATCCTTGATTTGTCCAAAATATAATCTGCACGTTTTACTATGTATAACTATTATCAAGTGT
This sequence comes from Venustaconcha ellipsiformis, assembly GCA_003401595.1. NCBI lineage: Eukaryota > Metazoa > Mollusca > Bivalvia > Unionida > Unionidae > Venustaconcha > Venustaconcha ellipsiformis. Next base: position 2,931 of record QKMX01192861.1, read on the forward strand.
AAAGCACCATAATACCATCCGTCACCATTGTTATACATTATACAAACTATGTTACATTTTAAAGAATCATTTTATTGGATATATCAAACTTTGAATTTGTCAAAACAAACATGAGGGATGAACCGTAATTCTTCTACTACTGCAGCATTTAGTGCTGAGAATGGTACGGCCATAATACGTATAAAATGTTTCTCTCGGTTCTTTCAGTATTGGGATCCCTAGTTAAGAACTGGTGAAAGGAAAGTAGCCAATCTCGAAGTATTTTATTTAATGTACAAATCGCTCTGAACCCTTGCTCTCACATTCTTAGTTAGCTTCGATTCCATGAGCCAATAATACTTAACATATCAAACACATGTGAATCATTCAGTTTTATCAGTATAAAATATAACTGTCATATTTCATAATTATAAAATTGTATTTGTCTTATATTGTGCAAAAACGTTTACTATATAAATTAGGACGCCGAAAATAGACTACAAAAATTAGCAGATAAATAAGAACAGTACCCTTGAACATAAGTTCAGAAAATAAGCCATTGTAACAGATACTTGTTTGATTCTGTAACTGTGAAAATTTTGAACAATTCATCAATAGCATTACATTGTGTGACTATATTATATTTCAGTAAGAACGATGATATAACTTTTAAAAATCGGTAACAACACAATATAGATTGCTTAAACCTTTAATGCTTATACATTAACTAATTCCTTGCCTTAGCACAATGTTTTATATCTATATCAAAAGTACATAGCTGAATGAGTGATGAATATGTGAGACATTGTGACTTTACAGCCAGTGTTGAGAATCATAATTAAAACAAAACTAATGCACAGCAACTACCTGAGAATGTTTTGAAAACATAATTAACAATTACAAGACTATTCTTATTTATTTTTAAAATCACCATTTATCCATGCACCTTGTCATCGGTAACAAGAACACTAAGCTGGAATCATAGTCAAAATATTACTAGATCACTATACTATAGAAACACAATGAAATGTTTAATGTCAAGCAGGACTTCGTCTTTTAAACGTAAAGAATAGCATTGCAGACTGAAAGTTTTGTAGTAAGAAACTTCCCAGAATCAGCAAGAGTCAGCGGAGCACACTAATTTTGCTAAACAACACAACTACTATCAAGCATAGCTAACTAATAAACAACGACTTATATATGTACAACAACAAATGACGTAACTGTGTAAAATAACGATTTACATGTTAACAATAGTGGATAGCATAGAACAAAATACCGATTACATGTTTCAACGTGCCAAATCATTGAGGAAACTGCGTTGCAATAAATGCATTAGTTTTGAGAGAGGTATTACAATTATATCATGAGTTTAACATCGAAGTAATTGTATCAAGTGATAATAAACATCTTATGCAAGGTCAAGTGTATATTTACCGTATTGGTGTCATGTGATAATACCCATCTTTATAAGTCATTATGGAGATTTACAGATTTCTTTTTATGATGATAACTTCAAAATAACTTCCAACTCAAACATCAAGATGGTTAGTGGGACATTATGGAGACAAAATTGATTATCCTTGCAGTGAAATAACTGTTATTGAATTCACCATTTGAAAGATAACTGAAATCTAATGTATATTGGTAATGATTGTGGAAAAATTATTTTTAAAAAAAGTGACAGTTAGTAATGGTCATTGTGTAGTTTTATTGTTTACACATAAAGAATATTTTTCCTACAAAATAATTTATGAAAGATACGTTGCGGACCAGTGGCTCTGACATACAAGCAGCTAAAAAATATAATAATGGAAATAACTGAATCTTAATATACTCAAAGCTATAAAAAAAAAAACACTTCGTAGATAAAAACTTGAGAAGATACTTCTTGTTTAGTAAACATGATGTGATTGCATAACGTTTAAAATCTCGGAAAGACTTTAATCTAAGGAATAGCGAATCTATCGGAACTGTTTTATGGAACCGTAAAGACTAGAGTGCTGATAAAGGTTCTTCTAAATACAATCAGAAAATAGAATCATGTTCAGCGAATGTTACTTCATGTCTGCAATTAATTAGGTCAGTATAATAAAAGCAACATAATTTACGATACCACCTCTAATGGTAGACAGCTAAACCTGGTTCTATTTGGCAAAGTTCTTTCCAATATGCTCAGTCTGGCCTGCGAAGGCATATGGCAAGATATATGCAGAAATGGCATGCAGTAGAAACTGATTGTCACATACTGCTTCCGTATTCATCTCCAGAGTTTTCGACATTGTCGTGCCATAATGTTGACACAGGTCTGGATACAGTTACGCGAGTGACTGCAAAACTATGCCATGACATCAGTCAAAATCCTCCCACAAGATACATTTAAGTCTTGTAGCGATGATGGTGGGCAAAGCTGCAGGCCTACAGACAGGTGGCTCTGAGCAAGGGTTGTTTGACATCAGATCGAAGTTCACTGGAGCTCAGTAGCCTCTGGTGATACTTGGCACTCCTTTTCAAGAGTACATTGCTTGCCACCGTAGCATGAGGAAAGGGCTGGGAAAGAGACATATGCATTGCATTCTTCACTGTTACCCTGACAGGGATCCCATTTTATCCGTCAATAATCTAACAAAACAGACAAGATACAGTTCCCACATAATGCGCACAGTAATGGATGATAACATAATTAGATAAATCAGAGAAGAATATTTCTGGTTGGCATAAAACTGGCCACACGTCTAAATAGCAGGATTGAATGAATTTAGTCTAGCTGAGTCACTGAAGTAGGAGCCTGCTACACCCTATTATAGTAACCAAAGTAAATAAGAGGCACACGATGTTGGATACGGGTTTGCCATCAGAAAACAGCTAGTCAGCATGCATACAAATACGCCAAATTGTGTGAATGACAGTCCAATGTAAACGAAACCCCTACTACCTTATAAACAAACATGAATGCAACTATCATAGGCGCCACTGCACCCACCATCACAATGATAAATGTTATGACCTGGAGTCTGTTATCGCAGAAGTACCAAAGGATAAGACATGATCATCATCTTTGATGACTTGAATGCTAGTGTTAGCACAGATTACCAGACATTGGCATGTGTCATTGACATAAATGGCTTTGGAAAATGGGCACCTCTACCCCAGCAAAAATCATGGATATACCAAACTAATTACTAGCACAGTCAACTCCCTGCCAAACCGCAACAGAGCGGCTTGGTTGCACCCAAGTTGCAAGCACTTGAATCTTGTTAATTAGTCGATGTAGTGTAAGCCYTAATCTAATTAGCTTTGAAATATCACTTGACAGTAAACGTAATCAGCTATTCCAAACTAGATTGGAACTGATACACACCATGTTTATGTTATATGTTTACTAGGATAAAAGTACCATGGGACAAATAATTTCAGGACAGTCTATACCAACATTCCTTGCTGTGCTGATGTCTTGTATTTAATAAATAGTANAGAACACCTTCTGCAGTTATTCTTCAATAACAAATAACATTGCATGTTGGCACTGATAAAAATAGAGGATTGAAATTATTAAAATTGTAAATGGCTTCATTTCATGTTACAGATCCAGACAAATTTGAATCTTTTCGAGACCTGCAACTTGAGAAAAGTAGTTTCAGTGCATTGAACGCTTTTGTCAAGCGTCTGGACATAGTCTATAGGAGGAAGAAATTCAAGCAAATAACTTGATTTATTCCTTGGGAAGTGAGTCTGATGACATTTTGTCTTCGTTCAACATTACAGAGGAAGATAAAATAAGTGGAAACCGGTGACAGAGAGATTTTCGATATTTTATCCAAAGAGGAATGCAATTTTTTAAAGGGTAAAATTTGATCAAAGAAAACAGGAAGAGGGCGATAAAAGTGAGCAGTTTTGTTACAGCTGTCTATGTGTTAGCATATAATTGTAATGTCGGGCTACTTAATGACGAAATGATTAGACATCTATTTGTAGTTTTACTGCGAGATTCAAAACTGTCAGAAAAATTGCAGTTAGATCCATATCTTTTTATTTAGTCCAGCTCGACAAAATGAGGCTATGAAAAGCAACAATCAACTATACGAGTAACTGGAGAACGAATGACTGAAATGTATTCATTAAAGTCGTCTTCACTGAAATATGGTAAGCAGACACACAATCCCAAACGTTCAATAGAATAATGTCAGCAGAAAAGGATGTCAGAAACTCTGGAGTGACATAGCAGAACACTATGTCATATTGACGATGTTCTTATTTTGGGGGAAACTCAGAAAAAGCATGAAGAAAGATTAGAAATGGTTATGAAATCAATTCAAAGTTTCGGCTACACTTTGAACGCTGAAAAGTGCAAATTTTAGAGACAATCCGTTAGGTTTCTTGGGCATGTTGTTGATGAAAATGATTGCCGTCCTGATGCGGAAAAGATCAAAGATATAACTGAAATGGAAACACCGAAATGCGTAACAGAAATACGACGATTTGCTGGTATGACAACTCATCTTGGCAAATCTAGTCCAATTTTGTCAGAAAAATCAAAGCCATTACATGAGCGTTGGAAACGTAAAAATTCGTGGACATGTAATCCAGATCAAGGATAAACTTTTAGAAATAACAAGCAAGAAATGATATCTTCACCAAATTTAGCACATTCTAATCAAAAAAGAGAAGTGGTTGAATCTGCTGTTGCATCTTCATTTGGACTAGATGCTGTGCTACGGCAGAACCACAGTAGCACACTGAGACCGGTGGCATCGCGAGGTAACTTAGATAAGGGGCAAGGCAATGCTCAATTAGGAAAAACAAAAGAATGCTTAAAAAGCAAACGATCCTTGCATAGCTCTTTTGACATATCCCACAACACCATTACCAAATGAATACAGTCCTGCTGAATTATTGATGAGAAGAATATTACAAACTACTACGCATATGGCACCGAAATATGTACAGCTGAAATGGCCAGATTTAATGAAACTGAAGAATCCGGAAAATTATCTTACGATCGTCGACATTGCGTCCTAAATATGAAAAGAAACTTCAGGTAGGGAATAAAGTATGGATTAAAGATCGTTCTTCTTCAAACATTGTTTAATCTGAGGCATCTACATCTCGTTCATACATGGTAGTAACTGACGAGGGAGAGATGTGGCGTATAAGGGGGATGCCTACTTCATTATCGGAGCCTCTCAGAGTGACTGATTAAAACCATTATACTTTGAATAACTCAGACGAAACAAATGCAGTGCCACCCAGTCAAAACGGATATTTCACGCGTTCGGAAAAACTGTCAAAACAACCTTAGAGATTGAACTTGTAAAAATGAGGCTGAATGTAGCTTGTTCAGAAATGCGGTCATCAGATCACATTTCGTTTAAATGCTAACTTTTTTAGGAAAAACAATGTATTGAAAGCCTTAATCTAATTAATCTAGTTAGCTTTCAGAAATCACATGACAGTAAAATTAATCAGATATTCCACACTTGATTCGAAATGGTACACACCAAACAGTTGGTTTATGTTATAAGTTCGCTAGGGTTTAAGTTCCAGGGGAAAATACTTTCAGGTCAGTCTTTACTCTCCTTCCTAGCTGTACTGATATCTCTTGTATTTAATAAATAGCATAGAAAGCCTTCTTCAGTTAGTCTTCAATAATAAATAACATTACAGTCAAGACAGACTGAATCTCTGATTTACGAAGAGTGTTGCGACACAAAGTGCTGGACACCCAACGGGTTCATAGTTTCACAAATTCGATATGCAAATTCTGAGTTACATAATATCATAAGGCAAAAAGTTCCCAAAACTTTAATAACTCTACAATAAAACAGGCGAATGTGAAAAAAGCATTTGTTTAAGACCTCTGCAGCCAAATAAATGCAATCTACATGAACTGTTTGTATGTCGATGACAATTTAACATCCTAGACTGCTTGTTCAACAGTATCTAACGCGCCTTTGTCGCACAACACTCAAGCAAGAAGGATGTTTTGAAAGCAATGCTGCTAAAAATGATTTCCGAAACATTGGCTATGAAAATCTTGTTCAGACAACAGCACTTCATCATCTATGACGGCAACCTTCAAAAACATCAATAACGTCAAGTACTAACTCGGAAAATAGCAAAATGTATGGTTAATAAATAAGGCAGATGAGATTAAGTCCTATACAGACATGAATCACCTGAAGAACGTCTGTGATGCTTTGAAAACAATTTGTGGCCACCGTCATCATGAACATCCCCAAAACAACAGTTGACTGAACAATGTTGCTTACTGATCAAAACAAATCATCTTAGTGAAAGGAAACAGCATACAACCAACATCTTCAATCAACAGTCGTCGATTTGTACGGTGTTAATTGATCAACATCCCCTAGTGGACAATCATCACTGCACAGAAGCTGAAATAGTAATTGGCTGGCTTTCAAATGGCAAAAACATCAGGAGCAGATCATATCCCATGAAACTTTTATGAACCAGGAGGTTCTCACATACACAGAAACTAACTAACAGTGAGGACTTAAAGAACGAACACAAGGATGCCGCTATCGTCCTCTAGTTTAATGGAGATGTCGGGAGACAGAACTGCGACCTTCCTTCTTGACTGTGGAAGAATTTTCATAGTGCTTGTCACAGTTTTCAGAACAATAATACACTGGATGATCTTACCCAGTTAAGGCTTCTGGAATAAATTCTGCACCAACCAAGGTATCACGTGCATCAACAGGCAATTTCATTATTGACTCTGATTTGTGAGTTGAAAAAAAAAACTGGTGCAATCTTAAGTATGTCCGTCAACTTATCAAAAGTTTCCTGACATTTTTCATACCAATGATTCAGTATGCATAAAAACATCTATCAAAATGTTTGATAATAACTAGTCATACCCAATAATCAGTTTTCATTCCAAATTACATCAATTTTTCCTGATTAAATCCATCAGGAGTTCAAAGCTGAAATGGGATGACCGACGTCAACTAGCTAATGGGAAGAGTGAATTCCAATAGCTACTGGGACATGTGACTACTGACGTGTGAATTCCATTGGCAACTGCGGCTTGGTAATTCCACTAGCTATTATGATGTGTGATTTCTACCATTACTATGGCATGTGAATTTCGTTACCTACTGGGACGTGTGAATTCTACATTTCGTGTTAGCATGTCCTGCTCCTAAACGTTTCTTTCGTTAGTGTGTGCTCGTGCTTCGGGTGGAGTGGGCACTTCCCTTCTCTCCTTACAAGTCAAAACTTTAGTATTTTAGTACATTAGAAAAAAATACTTGTTATTATTCCTCTAAGCACTGCTGCCACTAAACATTTAGACATTTAAGTGCTGTAAATGTGTGATTCTTACTGAATTTTTAAGCAAAATTCATACTTTTTAAAGCCATTGTGATCTCAAGTAAAATAAAACATCATAATTTTTCAAAACAAAATAAAAGCAGATAAATTAGTAATTCTTATAGAAAACACCACCATTGAATTTTTTGTAAAAATGGGCATAATAATGTTTATTGTAATATTATGACTCTATGGCCTAAAACTAAGTTAAATAAAAGAGCGAAATTCAATTACTTTTGTAAAAGTCAAGAAATACTATATTTACATAGAATGCAAAGTGAATCTTTAAAATGTAACATGTATTATTGTCACTTAATTGTCATGAAATTGCTATCACAAGTCGAATAGTATAAAGTATTCCAAATTAATTCCAGATGCGATCTGAATGAAATCCATTTTTGAATGAAATGATGTGTACATATCCTGCAATGTGCTATTGTGCCATCAATCTTAATGAATCTTAGTGATGAAAGCCAAATAATGTCACTGATTGAATTCACCATGACTACAAAATAGTAATTTATTTATAAAGTCATAGAGCAATTTTAATTTTAATAAATACGTTAAATAAAAAGACACATCCTCTCAACTGAATACAACTTGATTGCACTAAAACTGATATTTTGATATGGAAAGAGTATTTCTTTTGATCAGAGTCTATATATGAAATAGGATACAATTGCAAATCGAAGATGAGGGTCAAACGTTCATTTTCCTAACAGTGTGTAAAACAAGATTAATTATTGAATATTCCTAACTTCTAAACAAATCTACATCTTAAAGTCATATCTGTATACATGTTTACCTGTAACTAATACTTATCTTAATATGTAAACTAATATCATAAACAAGAATAATATATGCAATATGTGATGTGTCGAATTTTGAACACTCTTAGAAA
>QKMX01193160.1:0-10011 GCA_003401595.1 Venustaconcha ellipsiformis
TTATTATTATTATTATTATTATTATTATTATTAGCAATTTCATCAATGCGTGTGGAAAATTACAATTTAATTTCTAATGATGAGTTTTCCTTAACTTATTGGTAGTATTTTTTGTCAAAATTCAAGTGACGTTAAACTTCTTTATAGTCTTACTAATTCATAATAATAATAATAGCATTTGATTTATAATCCTTTTGAATCAAAATCATCACGTCATTAATTAGACTCGATTACATCTTTAGAAATATTACAACAATAATGCTTTCATGACTAACATGTCATATCTCTTGTGTGAGAACATCGAGGTAAAAATCTAAATGGGAGGTCACACCCACCAAGTGGTGTAAAAATAATTTAACTGTGTTGAAATAACCACTTTTTCGAATGAAAAGAATTTTATTCACTGTCTGAATTGTATAATTTATTATCCTTTCTTTTATTTCATTCAACTATAAAAATTTAAAATGTATTCAGTTAATTTAATTTCATTATGATTTGTTGGTTTGGGACAAATCTTTAGTCCTTTATCTAAAAATAAATGGGCGCTATCAGTTACTCTTTTATGTGAGAGGTTTGACAGTGTTCCCTTACCCATCTTAATTTGTTTTCATCATTTTTTAAAGTATCTTCTATGTTTGAATCCATGGAACCTCGTTCTCTTTTGTCTTCTGTCTTTTCTATTAGTCCTTGTAAAATCTTGACCAGGCTTCTAAATGCCTCTGCCATTGTCATGTACCACATGCTAAAATTGAGTGTGCATTGAGTGGAATGGTAAATGGTTTGAATTTAGGCGGTGTTTTTGTTTTGTTTCTTCGTTTGTTTTTGTTGGGGAGGGGTGTTGTTCTTGTTTTGTTTTTTTTACAGACCATAAGTAATAGCGCAACATCTACATAGTAAGAAACTCAACATTAAAGGGCGATATAAATATTCCATGAGTTTAACTTAAACGAAACAATATAGGTAATACGAGATATCCTGCATTGTGTTAGAAAGCATGCAGATTTAAATGTTACATTCGACGATGACAACATTGAAAAAAATCATCCACATCTTTGAATGTAAGATTATCAAAACAGTACAGGATGAAGAACAAACATGCTAAGTATTTTCATGTTGATAAATTTAGAAATTTGCATACTGCTAGATTTAAGGTGAAACTCTAAGATCTGCTCATTAATACAAAGTCAGTATATAAAGACACTACAAAAAAAAAAACGAAATTTACGGAGAGAAAAATAATCGACTTTAAACTGCAATAGCTTTGTTAAATCTTAAGAAAGGAATGTCAAAATTTGAACAAGTATTGAAATCATTCAAATAAATATAAGGAATGAATATTTTGTAAATAGCTAAAAATAATTGTTGCCGTTGTGAATTAATGCCCATGGGCTTGTTAGCAAAGGACAAACTATCAAGCGTTAAGTATTCTCTGAATTTTTTAATATATTTTCAAAATGGTCGACCTCGTAGCGTGCATAGGCTCATAAAGAATCAATTTGCAGATCACGACAAATATTTGTGGGAACAGGTTAACAGGAACAACATCAAAATGGAGTATTACCTAAACATTACATAAGTAAAACCATTTTTTACAAAATATTTTATGTTGGTCACAGAAAACCAAGGCAGACAGACAATATTTTATGAATGTGTAAGCAAAAATTCAACGAAGGGAACGAATGCATTTGACTTGATGATGAAAATAGTTCATAGAAATTCAGTGACAGGAACTTTAACATCCATTCGATACAATAATGAGCAATATTCCTAAGCTAATAATAAATCCTCAATAGTAATGCAGAAAATCGTAGAAGTCAAGACCAGACGACAAAGAGAATAAATGCTACGTACGGAAAAAGGACTGTGATGGTGTTCTTGTCAATTCTGCTAATGCTATCTGATGCTAGGTCTTGATAAAAGGTCCAACAACCAATACTGAAATAAAAATAATAAATATACAAAAGCTAAACAAACAATACCTTAAAATGAAACTAAACGTTGCAGAGATATAAGAGCCACTATAGCTTCGATCAAGAAGGCAAATAACAAACTCAATAACAATAAAACGAGTGAAATGGCATGTTCTGCAAGGAAATTAATAACGTGGTTAGCACTCCAAAGAAATAAGTTTATCACACTACCGATAATCTCTGATTATTTTATGGAAGTAAACATACAATTATGTAAATGATTCGAGCTATTTATTTAATTCTGTCAATAAAATGTTTGCCACCTCACCTCTGTCTCCGTCTTGGCCGATGTGGGTATGTGAGAAAATTTGGCTGTAAGCTTCTCGAGTGTAGATGGTTCTTCATGGGGTTCTTAGTACACGAATTATACTGGCCCTCATGTATAGCTTATCATGTGGTGAAAAAAAGCGTTAAACCCAAAATAATAACAAGAACAACAACAGCAACAAAACAAAATGATTGGCCTAAATTAGGAGGCAAAGGACGAGGTAGAGTATAAGCAAAATGCTGGGAAAAAAAAGTGTTCGTAGCACTAGCTACATACAAAATTACTGCTGATATTATTATTGTTTTCCCGTTGGATAGCAATATTGCTGAAAACGTTTGTCAAATAACAGCTTTAATCCATATCATGTTTTAAATACTTCTTCAATGTTAAATATTTTAACGTTTTGATATTTCCAAAGAGTTCTGACTTCATAATTGTACATTTTTTTTCAGTTCATAGTTAAATATATATTGTTTGAGTATTCCTTAATTTTTCTTTAAAGTCTTTACAAAGAGTCTGCCGTGCTTGAGTCCTATTTGAAAAAAAAAGTCTAATACGAACTAAAATTTATGAAGGCGATAGCGATAGATTTTTAAGAAATTGATCTCACTCATTAAGGATTAAGAAGAGGCGATTGTACCTTGAAACAAACCAGAAGGAACAAACGTTTTAGTGCATTTTCGCATGAAAAACGTTCAACCCATTTAATCTTGGCATATCCCCTTTCATTTCACATATATAGATGCATTATTTAGAAAACAAAAATAAAAAGGTTCATATGTTCCATCTCTGTTTGTATCTGTATTTGTATCTCCTAATATAACAGTTGTTACACTTGCCACAACTTCTCTGTACACTATTTTGAATCCAATGGTACACAGTATATTCCAAAGCCTGATAAGTATAAAAAGTACACATCGGTATCAGACAATTGTATTTTATACAGAAATGAATTTACCGGTAAAATTATGTGGGTAATAAGAAACTAAGGAATTGTAATGTTGAGTTTCCTGTTATTTTAAACGTCTAGTGAATATGTCAGGACATATATATATCCATTCAAATTTAACATTTAGTTCCATTTATTTCCTCTAGTTGGTTTAATATCCTTTTCAAAGTTATGTGTAGTAGACTTTACATCCTTTATAATTATAAAATAAAATTTCAAAACGGAAAAGGATAAAAGGTTTGACCGATGTCGTATATCACATTGTAATATATTACATAAAAAACTTACACATTGAATTATACCTTCAAAGACAAAGAAATTCATGTTGAGACAATATTTAGCTTTAAAGTTATCAATATCAATAACAGTTCCCTGATCTGTAAGTCAATATTGATAACCTTATGTTCAAACCATATCCAATAGAAAATTATTTTGTAGACCTTTATAACGAATCTCATCAATTACCTTGCTTTCATAAGATCGTCTTCTGTTTGGTGCATATTTGTCTCTATTAACAGTTTCCAACCTTTTGGATAATGTCATCACAATTTCATCTCCTAATAAAACTGGTACTTAATCTCGCATATTTTATATTCAAACAAATTGAAAAATGATCTGTTAGGTATAAGAATTTTACGAATCTAAATTATTTTCATAGCTAATATATTTTTTCAATATATATATAATTGCAAAGCCACCATTACAAAAAGCTTGAATCATAATCTCTTTTAACTTTCTCTATTTTCGATTTCCTGATCAAATTTGGTAAACTGGTGAACAAATGATAAGTAAACTTTGAAACAATTACAATTGTCAAAACTGTTATTTTACCTATTGAAAGTAAAGGACGTTTATCATAATATTTTAAACAATTTTAATCATTTCAATTTTAATTTCAAAATTCATTGATTTAAATTCAGTCACCTACTGTAATTTTAACCCGTGATGAAACGTTTCTTTTAGGTACTTCTTGCTTCTTATCCAAACCGATCTGATTCTGGCAATGATAAGTTTTACTCCTGAAATTTTTGAAAACATTTTTAATATTTCAATAGAGGATTCCAAAAAGGCATCAGGAATTAAAGCAGAATCATCTGTTAAATTATTTTAAATCCAAAATTTTAACTCAAACTGGTCACAACTAAAAGATTAACTTTGAGACCCGAAAGTATGAATTAGGACTCACTTAATTACTATAAAACGTCAGTTTTCGCCCGCAATTTTAGATCACATGATGAGGTCACGTGGTCAGTTCGAACAGAATAGTAACACCACAGGTAAGCTGCCACGCACGCCTTGGACGAATTTGATTCTAATGGACGAATCTATATGATTGAATAAAAATAAAAATAAAGTGTTTACATAGAACTGACACGCAAGCCAAGCATGACCATGATTACGACCAAAGATTTTCACTATAGGAAAGAAATTATAAAATAATTGTTCACCAGTTYWGAATCAAGGTCAGGRACTAGGTCAGCTAAAATACAATGTAGCAATACTGGTTATTTAATTGAATTTTCGGGAAAATGTCAGATCCAGTGAATAAAGTTGTCATTACAATTATATTTATTGAGATAAAAAAATAAAATAGAAAGTTTAAAACTAACATAAAAGTAATTAAATTACATATACGTAACGCGTAAATTTCCTTTAGCATTCTGACCTTCAATATTTCTGCATTTGTCTATTCGTAGAGACATTATTTCTGCACATGATAAGAAAAGATATGTGGATATTGGATTACGCTCGAGAACCTCTGGAAACTTTGAAACAATTTTACCAAAAGCCCATTTTTTAAAACTGTAATGAAATATTACAATTAAACATTTTGGTCCTGTGCCTTATACTTGGTCCAAAAATTAAAAACTTTTGAACATAATATATTTCCATAAAATAGAATGTCTGTTGTTGTGTTTTTTTTCATAATCGATTAATGATATTATTCACGGAATCGGTAACTATTCTGTAATAATGTATAATATCATATACGACCCTCGTGTTGTCCTTTGGCAATAAATCTTCATGCAAATTTGTATACAACATTAAGCAGAGAAAGTTGCCGCCAGGTATTCAGATAATGCTTTTGGTTACTCACCTTTGGTACCCAAGTTATAATGCCTTGTTTCAAAACAGCTGAGAATGATTTAATTTTATATACTTCGTTAATTGTCTTAACTACAAAATCCCCAAAGATATATAAAACATTCAGCTGTGAAACCATCTGATTCTTGACTTTTGATATTTATTTCCCTTGAAAACGATTAAATACATCTGATTTGGTATGTTTGTCCTCTGATCGTAACTATTTAGATAATTTTGTTTTCATCTTTAATTAATTTCGTCATTATTGTATTCACATAGTTTCTATTTTCTAGATGGTAAAGTTATCTTGTTGGCTTATGAAACTATTGTCCTATATATCCAAACATCCCAAGAAATCATTCTCAAAGGACAAGCTAGTCCTTGTTTCAATTTTCATTTATTTCTAATATGAATCATATGAAATGATTTCTCCTCGAAATTCCATCAACAAAATGTATCTAGAAATAGCGAACCTGATATAGTCAATCTTTAATCTAAATTCAATACATTATTATCAATATTTCAATCACGATCAGCTGCAGCATATTTTAATTGAATTCTCGTCAAGCAATTTCTATTTCATGAATATATGTTTCATCATCCAGTAAAGTGTTATTAAGTTACCACAAATCTTTATCTCTTATGAAATAATTTGAACGCAAATATAATATTATCATGGAGTGGTCAGACCTAACATTTGGTTCAGTTGTCACGTTTCATACGTTTGGCTTAAAAGATTCAGAGACAAGAAACATACCTAATTTAGCTGGTTATAAAGGATTTCTTTTCTTCTCCATTTAAGTATTTTAATTCTGCATTTGTTTCATTTATACCTAATAATGTATTTTTCGCACTACGGTTATTTACATTTCTATAATTATATAAATTTCAAACATGTAAAACTCATTTTCATATTCATGTATAATATAAAGTATACTATTGCAAAATTCTGGACAATCATTATTTGGCCCATATACATTAATTAAAGAGACGTTTTCGTTCACCAATTTGAATGTTCCATGCAATCAAATTACCACCGTGATCCTTTTACATTATTTTATATCATACTCAAAGTTTATGCAGAATAGACAACAAACTCTTCTAGAGTTTGACCTGTAACGATATACATTACATTCATAACTCTTTTGTGCTCTAATAAATGAAGCTGTATCCTCTGGGAAATGTGTATCTTGTAAACAATATATGCATACTGTATATTCTCAGTCTCAAAAATACGATAAAATGCCTTGTGTCATGCATAATTTAGCTGGGACAAAATATTCCATAATTCCAATGTTTACCCACGCATTTCTTGCCAATGCATACAAGTCCGCCATTTTTACTCTTTTGGTCAGCTAGCTCTACGCAGTCTGATTGATAATCTATGTTACATGATATTTTCCCATAACTAGTGCCACGTAAATGTAATGATAATATCTCCATTGTTTAATTGTCGCCTACGTGTTCAAACGCAATTAAGTACGAGCATAGCTTACTTCGCAGCAGCAAATACAGGTGAATCCATTTAAAGAATTTATCGGAGCAATTAGTGCTCTGTTAGAGAAATATCATGTGCGGGATGTGGACATCTCACAATGCATCTTCACCATGCCTTTGTGGAACTATTCAGCCGCACACTCAAAAAACACATATTTGGGTATTTAGTACCATAAGGAACTCTTAATTCATGATCGATCATGAATGTGGATGATGCAATTTTCCCCCGGTCATAACACCATGGAATAATGAAAGGACAAGTACGACAGTTTTGACAACCTCTGATGTGATTAGGCACGAAACCATCACGGTCACACGAGTTTAGTTACTGCCGCATCTACTCGCGCTGGACCTGGTCAAACACAACCTGGTACGATGTGTGTATGCCACAACGGAGCTGGAAGGTTGACAACCTGGTACGATGTATGTATTCCCCAATGGAGCTGGAAGGTGGACAATGTCATGATATCGACCCAGTTTGGTTCATCGAAGAATTCACGAGATTAGGCGGGACTGATATTATGAGGTTGCCATGCAGATTCCGCAGTCAAAATCCATCTTGCCCACGAAGCAATCCAGTAGTGCGATATGAATTACAGGTCACTCTAACATATACACAATTGCCGCCAATATCTCTTTTGGCAACTCCGATACAAACATCCTTGGACATCATCCGCTGGGTGCATGTTAGCGTGAGTAGTAATTCCATTAATGAAAATCCACCACTTGGTGTCTGGCCGAGACAAACGCATGTTCACGCGCTGATACACATCCTTGGGACATTTCCGTAACCGAGTAAAAATTACCGATTTTATACATTGCTCGCAAAATATTCCACGTACATGTTATGCCAGAAACTTCCTCCCTATAACAACTTAGGGAATCTTCTTTGACGTTCCATACTTTTTTTTTACCACAGTCGCCTAAGGAAAACCAGAACGGACCATTAATCCATCAATGGGAGTGCCCGCAAAATTGTTCTTGACGTTAGATTTGATTTTCTTATTTATCTTGCTAAACGAGGAATGCTCCATCGGGTACTCACCTGTGGCACTCGAGTGGTCTCTCGTCCATAACCGTGTCGACATCGTTGGTGGTAATGTGCATCATCATCGAGACCGTGCTCGTGCCTTGCATCTAGATAATGTCTCCGCACCACGGCATTATCGAATCTTAGTGGAACTTGTACTTGAGCACCTTTGATAAATTGAACATGGACACGCCAACGTATTTGGGTCTCCTCATTCGCAGATCCTTATTCATCTGAATATACGCGGCCATCCACTCGCGCTGGTTAAATCTCAGCACCTAATGGACATGCCGCCCAATTGCAGATACAGCTGAGAGTTCCGTACGTGAACGAAATAGCAGAGTTTGAATTAGTTTTTACAAAGAGTTAGAGTAGAGCTGTGGTGGTGGCGGGAGCGAAGAGGGCAAATAATATGAATTACCAAAACTTTAGGCAAATTCTAGTGCACTTCGATAAAGGGACGTTTAAGATGAGTGTGGTTCGACCCAATAAGTAAATACTGCGTTTAGCTGAACATGAGATGTTGTGAATTTTAACTTTTTCTGATGCCATTCAAGACCGAAGTGAATTGATACAAAATTAGTATCAATATATGGGTTGTGTGTTTAAAGACATGTCAGCACTGTCATGACTTTATAATGCAAAGTCGAGTGGGAGAATACAAGATTATTAATCAAGCACCTCTACAGTTTTATCATTGAATGAAAACCTTTAACTTGTGTTATGACTCTATGACCATAAACTATGTAACAGAGAGTAGAGAAACCAGTAAGTTTTGTTTAACCGGACAATTAATTTAATTGAGAATGTTCTAAAATGAAAATTATAGAGAATTCACAGTATCATGAATTGATCCCAAAATAATCCAATAAATATTATATTTAAGTCCTAATGAATCGGTTTATTTGAACGAATTTCATAACCTCGAAAACACTGGTCTGACAAAAAGTCATGATGTATCACAATGGTTTATTGTCCGGAACTCTTTTGAATAATTTACAATAGTCTCAGAAAAATATTTTAGTCGAATGATAACTTTGTAGTTCCAATGAATAATCTAATCAAATGTTTCTTCTAAAATTAATATCTAATTATAAAATTACCTACGACTGAAGACTGATGTTACAACACGAACATTAGAAATGAGACTCATTAAAACTGTCCAACTCTGCATACTTATATAGAAGCATAAGGAGTTAAGACGCATTTCCTACTACTTGCTGCGTGACACTTTATAAATATCCTACATCGCAAAAGAACCCATCTGACCTTACTCATCCAATGAGAATAAACTTAATTCTTCTAAGAACCCACTTGAACCCGCCAGACATTATCCCATAGTTTTCAACAGGTTTATTATTGTTATTACTATAAATAACTCATTAAAAATAATGTATAGATCCCACGCAATCTTTACTATGAATGTCTTAAAATAGGATTTTTTTAAAACTTGTACAAAATTTAAAAAAATATCTTGATTATAGACGATCATTACAATTTACATTCGTGAACACAAATTACACCACATAACAAAATTGCGGAAACGCAGATTGAATCCTAAACAAGGCTAAAAATGTGAAATATCTGTTTTAACTTAACCAGAAAGACACCTGAGCAACACTGACAAGTTGAAATACCTACAAACTTTTTTAATTGCATTAGTTATATTCGATGTAATGGTTAACGGAAGTCCAAAAAATTTAATTGTAAACCATCTTGGATGCGGATTAAGGATATAAACGGTTCTTAACCTAGTGATATTTTTTTAATTGAATGAATGCAGTATTTGCATGATGTTTAAAGATTTATGATTAGCAATTAAATAAAGCAATGTTTTGTGAATTTACATGGTATAAATTTAAGTCAACTTTTACAAAAGCTATTCAGGGTAGTGTATAAGCAGATAATTCCAGTAGGTTTCAGACACCAACAGATCATTGTCCATTGCATCTCTTTGCTCTTTCTCAAATTTTTTACAGTAAATTAAACTGGAAAAAGGTATCTGAAAGAATGAAAAAAGTGAACATAGTTTATGAATTGGCAAAGAGTTGCGTCCTATACGATACGGTTACATTTGAACCATTAGCTAATTAAGTAATCGAAATGGAACTTCTTTATGATTATGTTTCACACGAGATGAACCGCTCCGGTGGCCTGATGGTTAGAGCGTCAGCCTTGGATGCGGGAGGTCGCGGGTTCGAACCCCGGCCGA
>QKMX01193577.1:0-12753 GCA_003401595.1 Venustaconcha ellipsiformis
AAAAAGGAGATATCAAATATACTTAATCAGGATATTTAAAAAGGATCTTGTCATCATATTCACTTGAAAAAGTTCATCTTGTTACACCATCAGCAACAAATTGTACTGCCATGGAATGTATCTTATATTGTTTATCCACAACAGTAATCGATTTAACTTTGATCTCCAAGTCTGTTACGAGGTTTAACGAAACAATATGTTTACGAGACATTTACAATTAATACCAATACCACCTCGTCAATTCCTGGAATTTTTATGTTGTCTCACTAGCTCCAAATGTTTCAGTCGAGTGTCAGTATTTATGTTGTTGACGTGATTAATAACCAAAACATCTGGTTTTGGTCCATTAAACACTTCTTAAACAAAACGAGGCTACAATGATCAATTCGATCGGTGAGTGTTCCTTTGACAGTTAACCTAAGATACCCCATCTTGCTTACATCACCAAGAACGTTTTAAGTTATTCTTCTTCGAATAATACCCCGATAGTTGGCCTCGTATAAATCAAATACCGGATGCGGTTGAAACTCATCTTGTAAAGACACGTTTTGGATATTATCATTAGTGACTCTTCGTTAACATGATAGGCACGCTGTCCTTCTGGAATATTACCGCGGAACAAGGTTAAAATACAATCTTTCTTTAACACCTCCCTTCTATCGGCACGATCACCTATAACACTGATCTGATAACCTGCCGGTACTGCCATATCTATCGGTCGTCCGTACTGATATCTTATCACCGACCATAATCTGTTACCAATTGCATTAGGGGTGAACGTGATAATACTCTTGCTCTCATGCCAACATACTATAAGAATTTTATATCTCTAATTCCGAATTCCCCGTTCGCGCAAGTTTAACATTAATTAAAGATATGATATTGCACATTTGTAATAGTAATGATTCGATAAAGCCAAAAAAGTTTCATGTGAGGACCTGAAAAATTAGCGGCGGCCTTCACGGGATTCGACAACATTCATCGGTTTCATAAACACAATGTACTAGTTAATTTTACTTCAGAAAATCTCTATTGTTTGCTAGAGCCAACGATAAAACGCGAACTTAACAAACAAAAGTGCTAAGAATGATAGTGCAATATCAAGTCATATTTTCAAAACCTTTTCTGACGGAAAAATCGATCGACAAGGAAATCGCGGACCCTTACATTAATACACAATCAAGGCGTGTTTTGCCTAGGGCCGATCTTCCATCCTAAGAAATACACCAGGAAAGGTGGGGAAAAAGATAGATGAATAAACTTGATCGGGCTCGAGTTGGAGGTTCAAAATGATCAAGGAAATTTCATTTCATACAATAAAATATAAATACGCGTTAGTTCTTATATAAACCTGCCATGAAAAATAAAAATTAAAAAATGTTGTATTAACGTCAAAAACAGGGATGACAAAATTTCCAGCGTTCTCTTCTCTCTGTGCTATCTTTGGCAGAAAAGCACGCTCATCGCGTCGAGAAGTATATTAGTCACGTGACAAGATTAATGTTGCTGGTATTCACTTTCCAGTGGCAGAAAATCAAATATAGAAGTTTCAAAAGCAAAATAAAGTTTCGATGAACGCTTTTGCACTAGATGGGAAAGAAGACGTCTATCCGAGATACATATCACAACAAAGATTCACAATCGACGACAAACTTACTGTCTTATAAAAATCATGACATTTGGATTAGAAACTTTAGTGAATTTGTTGGCAAACAACATAATAAACGAAATAAGAAAAAGTTGTTCTGCTCTCACTTGCTTGCACGGTTTTACGGACAACGAAACATTACAACAGCATTTGCAGCACTGTGGTGACGTACAATGAACATCGATGCCTTCCAACGAAAATAGTTTATTGCAGTTTGTCTATCAACATCTCAAACTAAACATTCCTTTCGTTAAATACGCTGATTTCGAGTATTTCCTTCAACCTGTGCTTGGCGCAGAAGATAATCATGACCAATTGAACAAGAGGTAAACTCAAGATCCGTTTGGTGTGGCGAAGAAGATAGTGGCTGCGCTGCTCCGAGATTATCCAAAACAATCCGATTATATCGCGATGAATATCCGGCTGCTTGGCTTCTCGAGCAGATAATTCGTGAGGTAGATGATATACTTGTTTGCTCTAAAATAATATCTCCAATCATAAAACTGACGCCTCAACAATAATCCCATCATGAGCAAGAGGAATGTTGTCATATTTGTGAAAAAGCGTTTCACGACAATAAAAATGTACGCTACCATTTCCATCTCATACGACAAATAGAGAAATACCATGGAGCGGCTCACGATGAATGTAATTTCACGCTCCATATTTATTCCGGTTGTTCTTCACAACTTTCAATAGCTACTTTATCGTAGAAGGTTTTGGTCATAAAATCTCGTTTAAAACTTGATGACGTCATCAAATGCATTCCATTAATTTTGAAAACTATATATTTGTTACGCTATTAAGTTGTCCTTTATTGACAGCATCGTTAGATGAACTAGTAAAAGGGTGTTTTAGAGATGAACATAACTTACTGACCGAAAACGAGTGTTTCCGTATGAGCATCTCGACGATTTTAGTAAATGTGATGAAATCTCGCTACCAGACAAGGACAACTCAAAAATGAAAATATCATCGATGACGAGTACAAATATGCACAAGATATTTGGGATAAATTTAACTGCAGAACGTTTGGCGATTATCAAGGTTTTTATCTAAAAACTGACACGTTATTGCGGGCAGACGTATTCGAAAGTTTTCTCAAGTAAGCTATGACAATTATAGACTAGATCCTTGTTGATATTATTCTGTTCCCCGGCTGTCGTGGGACGCTCTGTTAAAGTTTAGTAAGGTAAGGTTAGAAAAACTGACCGACCTCGATATGTTTAATTTTATCGAAAAAGGTATCCGAGGCGGTTTCAGAGTAATAACAAAGAAATATGATGAAGCATACAACAAATACCTAAAAGAGTATAGACCTAAGCTTACTTCGAAGTATATAATTTATTTAGAGTGTAAAAATTTGTACGATTATTCTATGGCCGAACAATGCCTTTTGGTGGATTTCGGCTGAACAATTTCTATCGGACAAAAAGATACGTGATGATTTTTCGTATTTCGTTGAGGTTGATCTCGAGGTTGAACTTGGCTACACAATGTACACAACGATTATCTTTTCTGTGATGATTCGATGTCAATTGATTATAGAATGTTATCTCAGGTGTTAGCATCCCCGCAACAAAATTATCTGGTCCAAAACACTAGTACCAAATTTACTCGATAAGAAAACTCTGAAAATAAACAATCCGATTTACGTTGGAGCTTCCATGTTAGATTTATCGGAATGGCTCATGAAGGAATTTAATTATAATTTTGTTGAAACTCAGTTGCCGTCCAGTAGGCTATTGTTTACTGATACCGACTCGCTCGTGTGTGAAATCGAATGCGAGGACTTCTGTCAGAATATGTACGACAATCGAAATCTGTTTGATCTTTCCGATTACCCT
This sequence comes from Venustaconcha ellipsiformis, assembly GCA_003401595.1. Lineage (NCBI taxonomy): Eukaryota > Metazoa > Mollusca > Bivalvia > Unionida > Unionidae > Venustaconcha > Venustaconcha ellipsiformis. Next base: position 3,496 of record QKMX01193577.1, read on the forward strand.
CGAAGCAGTAGATATCATGACGATACAAATAAAAAGGTCAATGGTATGTTTAAGGATGAATTGAACTCGAGCATAATCAAACAATTTATTGGATTGCCGAGTAAAATGTATTCGGTATTGTTAGACAATACTAACATAACGAAAAAGGCAAAACGACCCCCTCGCGAGTTTGTTAAAAAGCCTGTGCAATTTGATGATTACAAGTATGCGCTTGATGGCGGCGTTAATTTTATAAGAGAAATGGCTATTCGAACAAATCATCAGAAACTCTAAACAGATGTCATTATCAAACGTGGATTGAGCAATTTTGATGATAAAATATATTGCAAAAACGGGATACTGTCGCGAAACAGATCTACTCGATCTGATATTCGGTGTCTAGGGAATGTAATTTCGTGTGAACAATATAATTTTTTTTTTTAAATTTGACAGTAACAAATAGCTACAATAACAAAAATCAAATATCCAAGGATAGACGGTAAACAGTTAACCGTTAAAATTAATAATGAAATATCAGGTATATGTTTTTCGCAGCTTGTGACAAGCTAAAACTGTCGCTCATCAGATGTGATGACAGCGAGTATTTCAGTTACTTTCAACAGTTGACACAGTAGTTATCAGCGGAGTTTAAAACATTCATGATTCGATAATCAACAGAAATATACTATGCTTACTATCGATCTCGATCGGTAAAAAAAAAATATTCTCTTACCAAGATGAAAATAATGGATTTGTTCAAATATCGTCGCGGTCTGTTCGGTAAAGTAAAATTTAGTCTCTACCATCGTGTCGATAAAACATTTCAATTATCAACAGTTGATGATGTACTTACTGGTGGACCTTATGCCTCCTTGAGCTAAAAGTCTCCAATAGGGCAATTTAACCAGCCTTTATAAAAATGATAAGTCGTTTTGCGAAGGTCTCCGCTAGTTTCGTACTATTGGTAGTATACTGACGGATATCCTACCCCTCAGGGTCAGTTGGTATGAAAACAGTTAGACATTTTTTGTGAACAATAAAAATTTATGAAACTTTGACTGTCTCCGAGGGTTGGAAAAGGTCTTTGGGTCAGAACTATCACGTTGATTTTAGAAAAAGTCATTTTGGGATGGGGTCGGGGGTATCCGAGATATTGATTTATATTTGTTTGGTGATTTATATTTGTTTGGGTGTTGGAAATGGTATTTGGGCTAGAACCAGCATGTTGATTTTGGAGAAAGATCGTTTTGGGATAGGGTGAGGGTTTCCGGGATGGTGATTTATGTTTGTTTGATTTATATTTGTTTGGGTGTTGGAAATGGTCTTTGGGCCATAACCAGCCTGATTATTTTGGAGAAAAAAATCGTTTTGGGATGGGGTGGGGGTCTCAGGATGGTGATTACTATTTGTTTGGAGGGTTCTCCAAAATTGTAATTTATATTTTTGGAAGGTGGTGAAAAGTATTTGATTATCTGGGTTAGAACCAGTGCTTTGTGTCAGGGGCTGGAATGGTACCGTATTTTTATTTTGGCAAGAAGCAGTATTTTCTACTACTACTCATATACTTTTATTCAAAACCTTCATGGGTATTGTAACCAAAGTTCATGAAATTTAGACGCTATTGGAGAAAGGATGAACATATAAGATGCGTCCAAAATTACTGTAAAATTTAACAATTTTTTCTCTAGAATACAGAGTGAAAAAGATGAGAAAATTTAATTTATGGTTTTATGTATTACATCCAGAAATAATCCAAGAATTAAAACACAAGTCATATAAATGAAAAGTTCCAAGTGAATCTCAGTTCAAATTCTGGGATATTCAAGATGAAATAACATAGAAGATGTGTCAACATATTCTTGTTATGTTATTCCAGTTATGGACTCCATATAAGTTCCGGTGAATATCTTTGTCCAAGAATTATATCAGAGCACATTTGTATTTCCAAAGAGAAAATAATCACTTGTATTCAATAATTTCACGAAAATAAAATTCAGCCCCTACTGGTAACAACGTAACACAACTTAACGTGTCAAATGTAAAAGCACGGCTGATATAATTCTTATCAAAACATCAGTTACAGGACATTGTAGGATGGAAAACAAATATTCTGATGAGGGTCAAAAGTTCATCCTTCTAAAAAAATTAGAAGTTTTTACCAATTGAGACATCTTAGATGTCACGTTGTCCAGGTATGACCTTGACTCAACCATGTGAGTTTTGCTCTTAGAAGTATAATACAAAGCATAAAAGCTGTTTACCAAAACTGTCTATGATTTTTGAAACAAAGTCAGGAAATAGATACAATGTTACTTTGTTTTAGTTGTTTACATCAACGAATTAAAAAAAAAAATAAAAAAATGTATAAAATCAATTTTGGACAATGTCAAGTCCAGTAAACAATGTTACATTAAATTGACCATTTTGTCCATAGCCTTTGCTTGTATGTTGTCAGTCCGTATTTTAAGAATACTTTTTTTAAGACTTAAGGCAAAATCATATAGTTGGCAGGTCTATATTAACCCTTCCAAATGACATCAAACGCAAACTTGAAATTTTCATGTCAATATTCTGAAAAGTCTTAGTACTCACGACATTTCTATTCATTATACTTTTTAGAAGACAACATGTAATAATTCAATGTGGTGAAGAACATGATATATAATAAAGTTTACAAAGCTTTTATGCCTCAATTTACCAAACTCTAACCAATATATTTCTCATTTTTCAGCCTATCATACTGTCAGACCAGTTGTAAAATAATCTTAAATCAATCTGTCTTGATTTGTTTATACCGAAAGACAAGAAAATAGATGCAACTTTCTTTCTACAAATAATTGCAATGTACACATTGTCCAACGATTTCTTTCAAATTGCAAAGATCATGATGCCTGACATGGTATCAGTAGCAAGGAAAAAAAAATGCACATCCTATAGACAGACTGCATTATAATTTTACATCCAAGGATAAAGTTAGTTCATTCATGCATGATAGAGAAAGCATTTTTTCTTACCATTCTCTTTCCATGTGTGAGCACAGCCACCATAATTCTGCTTTATCTGTGATTTTGTTATTTTTCTGATTCAATTCATCAAAGTAACATCATCAATGGCATGTACAAATCCAGTGATATAGAATATAAAAATGTGAAATTTGAAATATCATTATTTTTTATAAACAAATGTTATTGGATTCTGCAACTTTTAAAATCTAATTCATATTTATTTCTTTCTGAAGTCTATTTAATGTATGGTCTCTATCAATTCAAATTACACAGGATGTGAATAAATAAAACACAGTAACATTCGGACCTACTAGAAGACCAATTATATTTTCACAACACTTATCATTATTTTAATGGCTGTCAATTATTTTAAAGATTATTTATTAATTTATACTAATGTTTCAATAAATAATAGGCATTTCAAATTAGTCATAGAATTTGCAAAAGTCATATGCTCTAGCCCCTGCAAAATACAGGTCTTGAAAGTATGAAAAGTTTATGAATTGTATGAACTATTTTTGAAATGAACATGAAATAATGACTTAGAGTACAAACAACGTACCACTCAAGAACAATAACTTAAGAGTTTATCAACTGTACATATGTTCTCTCTAGGGTTTAAAGTGCAAACATCTCATCAAATCTTAATAAATGATTTAAACATGAGATAACTGAAAAACGTATGTAGGACAAGTGAATTTTCTGAAAAAACTTTTCCTAGACAACTGGACGTACAAAAATTCTCAGTCCTGAATGTACAGTGTATTGAAAAATTAATACATGAAACCATTGTTTTTATATTTCCATCTGATTAATTACAATTTTCATCCCACACGCTTCCTTCAACTAAGTCACTAAAGTGTCTCCAAAACTGAGAGAATGATGTATTTTTTTTAAAAGATAGGAAACAAACCAAAATTAAGTGTAAATGTTCAGCCTTTAAAATGATGAAATCTCATATCTAGTGCTTCATATAGAAAACACACACACAAACACACATCGAGGACCAAGGTTAGGGGGTTCTCCACACATTATCAAGACATTTTCATTTTGTTTTTAAAAAAATGTCTTTCTGTTTCCTTCTATATTTTTCTTTTCAAATTATCAATGGGGCATGCCTTTTTAAGACTTCTGGTCAAACAAACATGTGGTAATTCTTATCATTTGCGTCCAAGTTCAGCCGATTCCATGGGTGACAACAATCTATTATCCATCCAAGTTTCAACTAGGTTGTGGGAAACACATAAATCTAACTCCTCCATTTAAATGATATCGATGTGATGTTTAAGAATAACAAAGACTTCTTTATCACTTTTTCACAATTATAGTGTATCAATAGCATTGTTAACTATAATTTGAGACAGGGTCTGCGTTAAATATACATTCCAAGTTCGAGTTCTCTTTGTTGGCTTCACCTCTGCTCTGACTTTTGAATATTCAATGCCTGCTATTAACATTTGTGTCGCTTTCTTTGTAAATTCATTTTCCAAGATATCAGAAACGGTTTTAATGACTCATTTTTATGAGTCAAGGCACTTTTCCGCTCTCTCTCTAAAAAGATCTTAGAGATACTACATGCCCTAGTCTGATCACTAAAGTAGCAGTTATTATTATCATTATTATTTTCACGTATTATTGATTGGACAGCACTAACTCAAACTCAGATAAAACCTCGATTACATATGTGTCAATACCAATTGAAACATTATTAAAACAACAATGGGCATCGTGTATGCACCATACAATCACAGGTGCTTATATGTAAATGCACATTCAGTAGAACATCAGTTTCTTTGAAGTCATCAACTCAGAGAATGATTAGATGGTAATTAGTCAAATTGGTTTCATGCCTGCATACCTAATAAAAAGGGGAGTATTACAGCGGAAACTGAGGCAGATGATGGCGATGCATTGCACAGAGAAAAGGGGGCGTCCTCTTATAATTTCATGTTTATTTGATGTGGATGCTCTCATCCCTGAAAACCTTCAATGTATTCCCTGGACAGGCTCATAATTTCAAGAAGTGTTCAGTGGCTTACAAGGGGATCCTGAGTGACCATGTAAGCGCTCTACTTTACGGATAACTGACATCTCACCTCTGTGTGGGTTTGAGTCTTGGGTCTGGCCAATGTAGGTTTGATAGAAAGCTTCCTAGTAACTTCTAGTGAGTCGGTAGTTCTTTTCGGGGTTTTACACATTTCTTCCTCCACTATTAATACTTGTCGCCATGTATAGTCTATCTTGTGCTGTAAATTGGCATTGAACGGTACAAAGGCAACAGTGTTTTACAAAACTTGAAACGGTGTTTTTTAAACACAAAATGTTACTCAAGCATCAGAGGAGATGAAACACACATTTACATTTCACATATGTTTGCTTGTATCATAAAGATAATTGATTCTTACGACGCGTTTACCTGCCATTTTGTAAGCAACTACTGTCGTATATTTCGTATGTAAACATACACGAAATCCAAAAGGTCTATTCAGATCCTTTGCTGCTCCTCTCCTTATTGTTATGTCTGTTGCATAATAAATCAGATACGTGGTTTTATTTTCCTTAAAACAATTTAACAAATAAATATTTTACAATGAACTGAACGTGGTTGTTAAGTACGTCTGCAATCTGTAATAAATCATGTCGTGGATTAGCAACTCGTGATATGTGCAAAGTACAATGGCAACAAGTATAGCGCATTAATGCATTATTATCAGCATATCATTCCAACTAGGGGCTTCTTCAATGATAATCCACCAACTGCATGTGAATATTTACATCCTTATGCCAAAATAACTCCTGCGTGATTGATCAGGCCGAAGAACAAAAAATAATAAAACAACAAGAAGAACAGAAAAAGCAAAGACATCCAATCTAGGAGGTAGAGAGAATGAGGACGATCTGTACAAAATTAAGATATACCCCTGAATAATATATGGCTAAACAGAAAAAGAATATAATTTATTCTATATCTGACAGTCGGGGAGGTCATTTTGCCAGTCTGATGTTTGTATCATCCGTTGTGGAATCGACACAATCATTATATAATAATATGAAAATGTGTCGATTCCACAACTACGGATATAATGGGATATAATGGCTATTTTGATGCTTCTGAATGAGGTGACATCAAGATTATTTTTTATGCAATTTATTGAACTTCTCGACGGTTAGAGGCATTTTTGTGAGGTACATACTTCAATTTCCACTTCGTACCTCATAATTCTCGGCAATGTTGTCTTTTTACTAGTAATACCATATTAAAATTGAAATCATACAACCTGATACTAACAAGGGCGACAATTTGAGTCGTACGACTGCTCGAATAGAGTATACACTTATCTGACAATACTTGAATACAGTATATACTTATCTGAAAATACTCAAATACAGTATACACTTATCTTATTTAACTCTCAAGTTATTTCACATAATTGGAAATAACCAAAACAGATATGAAAATAATAGTTGGGTGTTTCTCCAACAGTAGATGGTAGTCCTAGTATAAAATGTTTATAGTTCTATGAGCATGCGCAAAACAGGTCGAGTATGCTACGCTCGTATTCAAGGCAATATGAGTTACCAGTTTCCGGTTTTGCAGCGAATTGTGGATTATTTGTAAGTAAAGTATGTTTTCCTGGTATTACTTTCCTTTTTTTTGTACATAACTATCCTGTTTACACAGGTTTATCGTCTTATAATGAGTTAAGGTATACAAATTCTTTTTCAAAGTTGTCCAATATCCAACACGTTCTCCAAAAGATATTCAAATTCCAAAGCCTAGCTAAATTCTGACTACAGAATATTTAAGGTCAGGAAAGTTTCGAATATGTATCAAACACGCCGATTAACAAGCGACAAGACCCTTAAGTTCCCTTCGCAAGAAGATGTAAAACACCCGGCTTTACCTAACTGGCAATAAACAAACCTTTTATTACTAATCCAAACGAATGATTTTTATAACGATAACCTAACTAATCGTAGATTACAAAACAGAATGAATGCTTTATAGAAAGATAACCTAACTAACCGTCGATTACGAATCCGAGTGAATGTTGTATATAAAGATAACCTATCTACTGTGAATAGTAATGAATGCTTATATAAGGATGACGTAACTAACCGTCGATTACGAATCCGAGTGAATGTTTTATATAAATATAATATCATCAGAATCAGGATGATAAAACTGTCAACATTTATATAACACAGTGTGGATAATTTTCTTTTCTAAAATTTACAGCAGATATAACATTTTGGCTTTATTCGATCCATCTGGATAAACAATCATTTACAGAGAATGGGATGGCTATGTTGTCTTTTCCTATGTATGTGAAAATTGTACGTCATTTCATCTTGATTCTCTACCCTTTCTCTGTATTAGCATTAACATGCAATAAGTATAAAACTACTATGCATATACCAGTTGGTAATTTCAATATGTAGTTCGCCGTGGTAAAATTATGCATGTACCAGTTGGTAATATTTATATGTAAATAGTGGTGGTAATAGTATGCATGCGACAGTTGCTAATTTATATATGTAACTCGCAGTGGAACAGTATTGATGTACCAGCTGGTAATATATACGTGTAACTAGTGGTGATAACAGTATGCGTTGTACCAGTTGGTAATTTATATGTAACCCGTGTGGTAACATAATTGCATGTAAGAGTTGGAAATGTCTATATGCAACTGGTGGTGGCAACAATATGCATGTATCAGTTGGTTATTACTATATGAATCTAATGTGGAAACATTATAGATATACAAGTTAGTAATGTCTATTTCCAACTAGTGGTTTTAACATTATGTATATGTCAGTTGGTGATTTGTATATGATATCCTGTGGTAACAGTACTCATGTACCAGTTGGTAATTTATATAAGTAACACATGTGGCAACAGTATGAATGTACTAGTTGAAGATTTCTAAATGTAACTCGTGGTTTTAACAGCATACATATATTATTTACTAATTTCTTCATGTAACTCGTGTGGTAACAGTATGCATGTACCGGTTGGTAATGTCTATATACAACAAGGTGTGGTGAAAGTATACAAGCACCAGTCGATAATGTCTATATGTAACGAGTAATGTTAACAATAAGAATGTCCGGATGGTATTTTCTATACTTAACTCGTACGGTAACAGTATGCATGTACTAGTTGGTAATTTATATATGTAACTCGTCTGGTGACAGGTTCCATTTATATGTTGGTAATTTCTACATAAAACTCGTGTGATAACAGTAAGTGCGTACTAGTTGGCTTTATATATATATATATATATATATGTATCGTGTGGTAATAATATGCATGCACCAGCACGTAATATCTATATATAAATAGTACTGGTAATAATATGCATGTAACAGTTGGTAATGTATATAAGTAACTTGTGTATTAACATTTTGTAGTTGGTGATATCTATATAAAACTCGTGTGGTAACAGTATGCATGTAGGAGTTAGTAATGTCTTTATAACTCTTAGTGGTAACAGTATGGATACACAAGTTGGTAATGTCTATATCCCACTACCGATAGATAACATTATTCATGTGCCAGTTGGTAATTTATATATGTAACCCGTGAAGTAACAGTATGCAATGCTCCGGTTGGTAATATTTATTTGTAAATCGTGTTTCAACAGTATTCATGTACCAATTGAAAATATCTATATATTACTGGTGGTATTAACATTACGTATATACCAGTTGGAAATGTCTACATGAAACTGGTGGTAGTAACAGTATGCATGCTGGAAATGGACAATACCAACTGATATATGCAGATTGTTACGAAAAGTGTTAGACATAAAAATGAACCAGATAGTAGTTTATATTTGTAGCACGTGTGTAAAAGTTATGCATGTACCAGTTGGTGATGTTCATTTGTAACTCGTGTCAAGAGTATGCATGTATTAGTTGGTAATTTATATATGTAACTCGTGTGGTAACATTATGCCTTTAACAGTTGATATTGTCTATTTGCAACTCGTGTGGTAACATTATACTAGGTCATAATGTGTACATGTAACTAGCTGTTGTAAAAACATGCATATACCAGTTTTTAATGTGTACATCGAACTTGTGTGGTAACATAATGTATGTAACACTTTTTAACGTATATATGCAACTCGTATAGTAACAGTTTCCATATACCAGTTGGTATTGTCTATATGTAACTCATTTGGTAAAAATATGGATGTACATGTTGGTAATGTGGAAGTGTATCTCGTGTAGTAACTGCATGCATGTATCGGGTGGTAATGTATAT
>QKMX01193877.1:0-11358 GCA_003401595.1 Venustaconcha ellipsiformis
ATGCATAGTAGAGAGATTCCTCTGTGGTTGTCGCAGGATTAGCGATTCCCTTGGCTTTTGTAAATGTGGATGATGGATGCATCTTTATATTCATGGGGTATGCGTTTCTGCTTCCACATCCCTTTCCGTTAGTCTTTCCACTAGCATAGGCCCACCAAACTTGAAAATCTCAGCTTGGATGGAGTATGCTCCTGGAGATTTCCCACTAGACAAGAGCTCAATAGCCTTGTGCGTTTCAAGCAGTGTTGGAGGGTCGGCAAATTTCTCGTTGATCTCCACATGGGGTAAGCTGTTGATCACTTCATCGTTAATGGAAGAGGGTCTGTTTAGGACAGCGTCAAAATGTTCCGCCCAGCGCTCCAGTAGTGATGTAAGGGGTGCTCATGGAGGGGTAGTAACTCTGTTGGGGTAGCAGTCGTACTACTGTGGGGGTAGCTAGTCCACCTTTGGTCCTCATTTGGCGCTCAGCTCTCACCTGTGGCTCCAAGAAGCTGTAGTATGCGCAGCAGCCACACCACTGGCAACGGCTTCGACTAGCAGACAGGGCTGAGGGTAGCCTACTGGTCTCAAACCTTCGGTGATTTTAGGGCGGATCCAGAAAAGCAACGGTGTTACATTATATATTACTTAAATACAGATGTGTGAACTAAATGCCATCACTGATAATCACTCATATCCCTAATATATCAAATGAAGGAAGACTTAGGTTCAGGATGAAAGGTTTTTATTTGGGACCTACTTTAAACATGCAAACCAGACACATTGTGACACCAAAATGATCAAGTGCCTCCTGTTGGATTCGAACTCTGAACCTCTGATCTGACAATCCAACATAGGAACAATGAACCTCTAAGAGTTTCTCGAAAAGTAAATATAATGTACTCTAAGTGGTCGAAAATTTGATATCCTGTGATAAATACTTTCTACTGATCAATTTAAAAGGACTGCAGACTGATCGTTATTGGTGATACACACTTGCTACTGATCAGTGATATTCATTGGTGTTGTATCGTGAACTAAATACATATCATTTTAGTACACCAAAATTTTAATAGATGTTTAAGATATATATATATATATTGTGAATCTTTAATAATCTTTAAACGAATTCTTGGTGTATTTTTCAGAAACGAATCAACTGACTCCAGCTTTATTATGTTCCTTTTATATTTACCACAGGAGAAATCTTCTTATCTATGTATTCTCATCTCTTGACACAAATTTATATTCGATATTTACATTGATGAAATGTTCCTATTTTGTACCTTAAAATCAAATATTGGAAATTTATCAGATTGCTCAACAGCTTTTGACAATCTACCACTAAAAAAGTAAATGAATATTAACGTTAATCAAACCTGTCTTGCACTGAGTTAATTTCTGCATGATACCCGATTTTCCACACTAAATGGTTGGTTCCCTCTGGAGGCAGACAACTATACATATATTTCTCCTCGCGACAAATGGTAATATGTATACTATAAGATAACTGGTAAGTTTAATTTCTTTCAAGGCATTACATGTCAATCGATTGTCGACGAAAAAGAAATGTTCCACTTACAAAGAGTAGTAAATTTACAGATCCTGCTTTTATCCCGTTTGAGTTTAGTCAGTCTACTTGAGGCCCTGCTTAAGGTTATTAAAACAATCCTGATAACCATATCGCTCTCCACATAAGAGTACTACAAGGAGATATAACCTCGATTCATTTATGATTGCTTCTTAGCTTCATTCAAAATTGCGCAAGATTTGTTTTTTTTTTGGTATTAACACCATCGATACTATTAAGTGTCTAATCAACGTTCATACGTGAATGGTATTGAATAAACTGTTATTGAAAATCCTTACCAATCATACGAAAGCTTTAGCAGCGTGGATCCAGAAAAAGAAACGTATTATTGCGATGGAGAGTTGTGACACTATAGACTTGATGATGAGAACGACACGTTTAAAAATGGAAAGGGGTTGTTGACACACATTATACTGAATTGGAAGGGATGTATTTTATGATGACTTCTTACTATGAGGGTTTAGATCTATCCATAAACAATAACTTGACATATTTCTGGATCAACCGTACAAGTAAAATACCACTCTCAATCATTACGTGTACATTCGGTTCGAAGAGTGGCTTTTGATGATCAAAAGTAATATAAAGAGCTTGCCTTTAGAGATAGCTAACACATATCTCCTCCGCGAGAGTCCTGGTATCTTGCCAGTAGTCTCCCTTTGGTTGTGATTCTTCTCGATCTTACCAGGTTATTCCTCCACCGGATACACTTTACGCCATATGTGGCTTAGCTTGTGTTGAAAAATGGCACTAAACCGCACAGAAACCAACCAAACAAATATGGAGACGTAATGTTAATGTTACGTCCGTATATATTTGTTTCGAGAAATGGAACTATGGTAAGAAAAAGAATTAAACCTACGTCTCCATAGATTTCTTCTGAAAACTGATAATATGGGGACAAGTGGAATCGTAATGTTAAAAATAAGCTAAATACTTAACTTTTATTTACTGACAACATGCCTTCTGACTGACCAGCAGTCATATCTACTTATCAACAGTTACGTTAACTCAAATGGATACAGTGTAAGGGAGATGGAATAGAAATCAAACCCATTATAAACAAAATAAATATCCCCTGCTACCATTCTAATCCCTATGTTTCCTACCATTCCATTTAAACAAACCTACAACCCTTACTTACCATATTACCCCTATCACCCATAAGTGAAATGCAAGACCAGAAAAGGGTGGGCATATTCACATACTATACACACAAGAATACTTCTATAATGTTATGCAATATGTGTATTGAGAGATAAGTGCAGGAGTGCTCACACATGTATAGATATGCTTAAGATACTATCATACATATAAAACAAAAGAGTGTAGAGTTGGTTTAATTTTTAACTTTGAAAAACAAAATTTAGAGAAAGATATATGCACACTTATAATCATAGATTTTAGTAAAAACTGAGAAGAATATTTCTGTTTCTAATAGATCGAGATGACCCTGCAAATGGTCAGGGGACGGGATAGAGGCGGGTAACCAAAGATGGTTACACTCACTACTTCTCTTCACTTTCTCTATCTCGAGCTTGTACACGATGATGGTCCATAGATGAATGTTCTCTTCAGACACTCATTTATTTTAATGCACACATTTATTTTCCGATAGAAGTGTTTGTGATGTTGGTGATGGCTCACGATGACTCCAAAAACATAAAATAGTTTGGAGTGAAAAGATTACCAGATGACTCCACACACGTCGACATACTGACTTGTGAAGTGGCCGTTTATACGAAATTTATACTCAGAGTAAGAGTATAATTACAGCTGCTGTGACAAGCATGAGTCGACTTTTTGCGATTTCTTATCCTCGCAAGAACTTACACCGGTAGCACCTTCTCCTCCTTTTGTCGTTTCTAGCATATGACTATTTTTTAAAAGAAACAGAATGAATATTTAATGACTTTGTTACAATGCCCAGCAGAAGAAAACCGACGTTGGTGAAAAATAGAAAGATAGGAAAAAAAGAAAGCAACTAGAAATTAAACCTTTGAACGGTGATCTGAAGGAAGGGAGTTAAAACAGAGCTTTCCGTCTGTTGCAAGATATTTTCGCGATGTGAAGAAAACCTTGGACAAAGTTTCTCATGACCTTAGAGATGGAGACCGTCACAATCCATGAATCCTAAGCTTTTTATTGCTACATCTATTATGACTGAGACACAAGCAGTGTCAGCCACTACCACAATAACATTAGGGGTATTTAGACTTGGACAAGGTTTATAGCAATTATAACTGAGGTTGTCAAGTCCATAACTTTTCGACACCCAAAACGACCAAGATCAGATGTATTTAGCTTACGCCATCGTAATGGCAAGGACATATGCAAACAAAACGAACACGCAAGAGTGGAAACGATTATTTGAAAGTATTAGAAAATGGGATACAGCCAAACAACGCAAAAATGTCCTTCTGAAACAAGCAGGGGTTTCAAAAGAGACGGTGTTTGGATTTCATGAAATGCGAAAATTTCAAGATGTATTTACAACTTTTCATTTGCCAAAAATTTTATCCTGACGTCGTTCGGAAATACCTCCTATTTTGAGGAAAGCATTTGCCAAACGAAACATACATTCACATCCATCATCACTGACGTGATTTCAATGACATTTTTAACATCACATGATTTAACATCACATGATTTCTTGGATAATGTAACATATGTAAAGTATTTCTCACAAAGGATTCAACAATCACAATCAATATGTTCGTTGTCGAAAGAAATGTCGTGACCATTTACCGTCTAGACTTTGTCCCTAATAGACAAAAATTGATTAGCTACTTTATCTGCGGATGAACATCTGTGAGTCCACATGTTACTAACGAAAACAAAAAAGTGTTCTCGATTTATTAAACGTGTGTAGATAGCATGTTCGAACTAAAACCAACACGTAATATGCCTGTACAGTAAATATACGATATTGCAGTTGTGGTCAGATCCTTATGTCGGATATCAGTATATTCAAAGCTATGGCAACCTGTGGAATTACTGAATGACCAGAACAAGAAAAGAATTGAAACTATTGCGTTGACTTTACTGTTTTTCACTTTGAATGTTATCAAGAGGAGAAGGTTCACACTCCTAACTTACACGCGTGGCATCGCGCTTGCCAGAACTTTATTCAGGAACTTTAAACTTAATAACGCCAGGATCGTAGCTTGATTCTTGGGGGACATAAAAAATATATTTCGTGGCTCTTATACTCTTTATGATTTTGATGAGTAGGTTCACACATATTCTTCCTCGTTTTCGTTGCTCCACAAGAAACAGTATAAAAAGTTCACCTCATTCCTCTCTGACGTCATTGAGCATGACTTGCTTGTCATCACATTCTCTTGTCATATTGTTTGGTGCACTGTAACTTGCGAAAACTGTTCACATTTGTTTTAAGCAAGTCTAAAGGAAGTGTTACGGTGGTTTACTTTCACAGGACGTTTGTTACTACAAGGAACTGGCTCAATGTCTCATCATAAGCAATTTTTCGAACACTTTGACACAACCGATCAAAACAATAATGGAAACTCAAACGAAAACATTTATCTTGAGACCAGAAGTATATCTCTTGGAAGTGTGATTATTTGGTCATTTTTATGACGGGATCCAAATATAGTAGCTAAATAAGGAAAACTTACCCGATCACTAAATTCCAAACGAAAGAATAATAGAAGAAAGGTAAAATTCACACTTCACATCATCCTTCCCTTTGACGATCTCCCTGAAACAATAAAAACTTTAGGAAAGAGAGTATGTGCAAGTGGAATGCACAAGTATTCAAGAAAACCTATATATGTACCCGTGTCACCTGTGCTCTTTCTTTTGCATTATTGAGTTATTGATGATGCCAGATAAACCTGACTGAAGAAAAGTTTTTCACAATCTGACGAACAAAATTGAAACAAATATATAAAAGGATATTTAAGTCATAGTTGTCTTCTGATGCTGCAGCCAAAGAGGTTGCATTTCCTATGAAGTGCAAGGCACTATAGTAATGTGATTGACACTTCCTGTAAGCCAAAAGAGAAACCTGCTCGTCCAAAACGGAGGATTTCATTTTCTGCTGATAGGTCTGTTGTTAAAAGTCTGCTACTTTTTCATTAGAATCGATTTATTGATTTCATGTGGAGTTTTGAGGTAAAGGAGACATACATTTCTTTAAAGGACATCGCACCTCTACACTTGAATGTTATGTAAGTGCAAAATTTTTCACAAACCGTAAATGTAACTTCATTGTTGGTACGAACCACGTATACCTCAATTCCAGCGTAACCCGAATCTTACTGAGCTGTCACACTTACAACAAGAGTTGCAGTCTGCGATGGATATAACAGCTTTATCAGAAACGGACATATCACAACGGTACCGATAATTATTTCAACGTCTTCAACCCTTTCACCAACAAACTATTATCGCCATGAGAAAATTGAATATCAACAATGTCATCAAAACCGAACAAACACAACGCTACTGCTCCAAAGATAACAAAATTTGACGTTTTTAAGCCACCTTTCCTCAATGCCTTTTCCTCTTGGTATGGTGGCCCTATTGACACATTTTCTGCTCCGAGCCGTGAATAAATAAAACGATGGTGTCGACACCCTCTTCAACACAAGAATAAAGGAAGACAGAAGTGGAAAAAGAAGTAAAAAAAAAATCTAAAACGAACCGATGACTTTGTTGAAATGCCTTTCCTAAATCCTATCTCTCATCGGAAAAAATCACGCATCGCAATATAAAATACCACACAAACCTAAGAACATCTAACTCTGTGGTTTATTCTGCAGGATCAACATGAACACACTTCCACCCAGCATTAATTAAAATCCTACCCCATTCACCTTGCTACGGTGTAACTCAATATTTTCTCAAGTAGCCAAAACTCAACGCAAACGTTAACATATGTAAGACGTTGGACATTTGTTACAATGGCAATCGACACACGTTATACGAACACATTCAAAGCAAATTATAAAGTCAAACCTCAATAGCAGCAATCGATTATCAGTGGCAAGAAAATTGTGTAGATGTCTCCCATTTAATTTTGTGCAATCTAGATTTGTCCGTGTCATTGGAGTGATTTCAAAATCAGCTTGGGTGCTTCATTCGACGTCTAAAATAAGTTTAGAATCAGTGAGAACTTCAATGATCATATTAAAACAATGTTGTCGAACATTTTTGCGACGGCAAATTTACAAACATTCTGACTTTCTTTACCAAGTCTTTAAAATATTTTTTTTTAAAAAACGACTTATGCATATTGCCACTGAAAATCCGGAATTAAATCCTGTGTCTTCAAAGATTCTTGAAGGTAGGTATGTGGAACTAGTTTAAAATCCAAAATACTCTCCAATATATCGATGTCTTACCACGTCTAGTTAACGCTTACAATCAGTCATACCATTGTATGTGCTTCAGAAGAGGTGACGCTTCAAAGCGAGTTGACCATGTTTAATCGATTGTTTGGAAAAGCAAAAGAAACAAAACGTGTTACACGCCGGAGGCAGGGAATGTATTATAAAATGCATTATAAAAATCAAACGCAGTTTTGACAAGGGCTATTTACCGAAATAAACTTCAGAACTGTTTCATATCACAGGAAAAGTACATGGACGTGACCGATCTGTTCCTAAATTGAAATATATGGTCGGAGAAGTTATAAAAAAAAAACATTTTTGCTAATCCTAGTCACAATAACGACCAAAAAAGATGATGACCTGTCCAACATGGAAAGTATTCTAGATAGAAGAAAACATAGTAACGAAACATTGTATCCAAGAAGTCAAAGTTCATTTGAAGGGATATCCACACAGTTTCTCTGCTTGGATTGCTGATTCACTGGCTATAAAACGAAGGTGAAGTCATTAACCTGTGTCTTTTTCTTCTAGTTCATCGCTCATAGAACTCGAAGAACAATAACCACAGCTAGTGTGTGGTGGAGAACTTGTTTTTAAAAGTAAAATTGCCTCTTGTCGGTCAGATTGGAATTTTATTTTGCACTTTGAGATAGACAAGTTTGGGCTATTTAAATCAGCTGTTCTTCTTCCCAATCCCTCGTTGAAATATACTTACAATAATAACGGTCGCCACATCACGGCAGTGAAGACTCTTTCAGTCCTCAGAGACAAAAACCGTCTACCTATGCATTATCAATTGTATTTAACAACATCTATTGACAGTTCTATGGGTGCGTATGTTCTTTCACGCTCAGGTACCTAAAACCATGAAAATGGATCGCGAAAATCATTGTAAGGTGGTTTTCATAGAAAATATTAATCCAGTAAAATCTTGAATATTACCGCAGATCCCACCACTTCTTTTTAAAACTACTGAACGAAGAAGTCCAAGAATACATGGAAAAATTATCCTGGCTTCACGAAACGAATCCCCAATTTAATATCGATGACTTGAAAATACATGCAAGATACTATTTTACTATTCGACGATATCATCTCAACTACATCCAACTGATCAATTGGCAAAGAACTAGATGAAACAGACGTAAGTTTGCTGATCAAGTACATTCCACCTTCTCATCGTCTCATATTGGATTATTTTTACACCGATTAGGATCGCCGTCATCTTTCTGTGTGGAAGTACAACTCCTACCGATGAAATCAGCTACAATAATATATTCTTAAATATTTTGTGTTCCATGAAAATGAATGAATGGCTGATGTCATTGAGTACAACGGTGTGGAAACGGTTGTTCCCTTGGATTCTGTCATACTTTTTTAAATAAAGAAGAAAATATTTTTCACATTCGTCAAGAATTTGTGCACTCTCGTTATCTTCCTATCAAAATATGGTATTTTGACAGTGTCACTATTAGTACAAAAGAAACGTTTTGACAAAATAGTGTATTACAGACATTAAACTACATTTTCGTTAAAACTTCTCGATTGATATACCCTGTGCACCGAGGAGTAACTCGACAACGGAGACATGGGTTGAGAGATATGTTAAAATCGGCTTTTATTACGGTGGCAACCATCTGAAAAACTATGGTAACTCAACGAATGCATACTTTAGAAATAATATTGCCTTGGCGAATAGAAATGAAATTTTACAAAATGTACTTTTTGACCAGCAAAGTCCCAAACAAAGGCAGGAAACATGTATTGCTCCAGACCTTTTTGGTCAGCAAGACAACTCTACAAAATCCACAGCAAACTCCTAAGCTTTTATTTTCCTTAACACCACAGTAGAGAAAGGACAGAAAGAGACGTTAAAACTGATCAAACTTCAGAGACACGACCAAAGGGTGTAAGAAAATCCTTCAGTGAGTTTGAGCTTCTTACTAAATAAATTGGTGCACCAAGTTTCTTACAAATGTTTCAAGACAGAACTTGACCTGTTCTTCATGCCATCGACAGTGAAGATGATCGAAAAATCCCAGTGGGCAGAACTTCATCCCGTGTTGTCTTTCACCATCTCGGCTCTTACTGAGTTTGAAAGCAACGAACAACTCGAAGAGTATATGGATCTAAATAACAGTTATTTGTATCTCTAAGTCAAAATTGTCAACACAAATCCAGGTAATTATGCCAGAGTAGTCTCTTTAAACAATGACACACAGTCGTTGCTCAACGCATTATATTTGTACTTAAGCTACGAACTAGTCAGCGGTAGTTATAATACTTAACTTTATCGAGCATACTTAGCGAATGTCCTGATGTACGAAAAATGAAGTGAAGGATACGCAAACCCCATTTCATCTGTAGAGAGAAATCCTCACGCCCTGCTTGTATTCATATGAACTCGTTAACGAACCTCACATTGTAGGGCCTAAAATCGACAAAAGAAAATTATGGATTGTTTATATTTGGACATGTGATTACAAAACAAATATTTATTGAATGGTTTGGATATACGTCTGAGACTGAATCGGACTGGTACCGTAACCCATTTAATGGCTGATGGGTATAAACCATAAACGACGAAGACAGACTAAAAGAAAGACTCTACGTGTGAGAGGACTGACATTAAGTGGGGAACAACATCCGTCGATCTCTGATCCGCAACACAGACAAGTATACCTTAAAACGAGTGAAAGTCAAAATCTCCATCTTGCCTCTGGACTCCGATCCATTATCGACGATCCTGTCGTCTAGGTTAGACTGTCAAAAAATTTGCTTATTGGCATCGTCAGCAAAGTCGGCCCTCTATAGAACTATGGATAAAACTCCTTCGAGTTCCAACACTTGAACGTGTTCATGATAGCGGTGACCTGCAACAGCCAAACGCTCTGTTCCATACCGTTTGAACCTAACTATGTCATGTACAATTACTTGAACTCCTACCTGATTCTGGTTGAAGCAATAGGACAATTATTAAGGAACAGTACACAAAGTAATTAGTACAATGATTATACAGGAGTATATGGCTTGTGGTGATTTATTTCACTCCAGATAAGGCAGCCACAAGGTACTTTTGTCAGAGCCTTTCTCCTTGTTATGTCTGTCAAAGGGCTGGCAATAGTACTTAATTTAGCAACATACCTACGATACTACTCTGCCAATCGCAATAAAGATCGAACTTCTGTCGTAATGGTTGGTCATACCGCGTCCCAAGGTTGGTCAACTTTAGAGCAATCTGGGATTAATTTGTCTTCGCCGACGATGTGGCTGGGGTAAGTTTTTTTTATAAACCCTACATGGCACTTAGATCATCGGGCGGTCATTCCCGTCTGTCGAAATCGTTCTAAAGCTTTTGTCAGCAAGATTATATGAGTATCCCAAGAAACTGTCTCTAATAGCAAGTCAACCATTAAGGTCGAAATTCCAATCCCTTCTAATGGTTCATTTCCTTATCCTGGTGATGACACCTGGCGCATTATTTACCCCAAAATGTCATGACTACCCATTGGTACGTCCCATCTGGAGTTGCGAGGACAAGTCTTGCGCTGTCTTAGTCTTCAATTTTACAAATCTTTTGGCTTTCACTTTTTTTTTGTTACTTACTTTAAGACCACATAGTCATGACTTTTTATTATTTGCAAATGGAATACTCAACATAAGACGTAACAGACGCATAAGAAGGCATAACCATACAAAATACTTTGTTCGTTAAACCATTTATTAAATTAATTCTAAGGCGTTTTTAATAAAACAAAATCGCAGACTTAAAATAAAAGAACGATCGCATACTATCTATCTAATAAATTTTACCAACCTTCTTACAAGGATGTGTTGTCTGAGAAAACTAAACACAACTGCTAAAAAACGTAAGTCTCTCAATTTTCTATTTACGGCAATAGCGATATAGTACGAGCTACACTTTGCTTTTCTTTTCCAGAGATTCAAAGTATCTTGCGGTTTGGCTTCTATGCACTTCAAAGAATGCTCCAGGTATATATACCCTCCCAATATCGGCATGATACAGTCGCCACAGGATAATGCTCAATACTGATTGATCAAATCTATGACAGGTACCAAGCTCATTTGAATTTACGCAATTAATTCTATTTTGTGAACCTGGGAAATACATACAACCCGATGTCAGTGAACATGACACCCATGGACGCATTATGGTTTCGATAGTAAAACGAGTTCGATATATCAAGAAAAAACCCGTTTGAGTTTCGTTTTTATCAGTAAATAAGCACGGATCTTCTCGAAGGAACTTGAAAGTTGCTGGATCAGTTCTATACCCAACTCCTAAATCTCCTTCTATAATCTTTAAACCGTCTTTGATGGCTGTATTGAATAAACTGTCCAGCTTCCCCGTACGTAAACGTATCGAGGCGTCCATCCACATGACAAACCCATATTCATTTAGTACAG
>QKMX01194778.1:0-11930 GCA_003401595.1 Venustaconcha ellipsiformis
TATAAACTGTCACACTGCAGACATCATAGTGATATGAGTGTAAAGTTCTTAAAGTTACGTTAAAAGATCATAATTATATCACTATTTAATTAACATTAGCTTATCAACCTTTATTTAATTAGGCTCTCCTGACAGTTTTTTCTTTTGATGCACATGGTATATAGCTTAGATTTTATTTTAATCTTTTTACCCCCAAACTGGGTGTTAGTGTTTCAGATCAGGTTGTGCTTTTTTGCAAGCTAAGAGTAGGTATTATGGTTCTGTTTCCCTATCCTTGCATAATTGCAGTTTATGGACTCCATTTTATTGTTTCTTACAAATCTTTTCATGCACATTTCCAGTACCGTAAATTGTTCTAAATTGATACATGGTAAGCAGGTTGCACATCACATTATTTTACATTGATATATCCTGGTCTGTTATGGAACTTCAGTACTTTTTTAGTTAGCTTCTGATAACCTTCCTTAAATTTTTTTCCCTAATATTTGTGATTGTAATCTACCTTTTTTTAAAAACTAATTTTATAGTTTCTAGCTTAGCTTTCTGGTCTTTTGACTTGTTTATTTTAAAATTTTTGTTCTGAGCTGAACATTGCTTCCTTTTTAGCAATTTAATTTCATGAAATCTGTTGTTAATATTGTAGTCTTAGTCCTTCTTTTATCTTGTGTATTCTGTTTGTGCATACAATTGTTTGTGTTAAAAATCTTTTCAGACTTTCAGAACAAGAAAAAAAAAACTACAGTGTCATGTCAAAGTATGGTGTGGGTAAGTGTAGTCTCAGGAAATCCACATGGGACACCCCACTTGTTTATCTTGCACACACTATGAGACAACACATCATGAGACAACACACTATGAGACAACAGATTGGAGCAACATAATTTACTCACCACAGCTCATTATCACCTAATAGAGTCATGATTCCAATATGAGGGGGGGGGGAATACCCTTTAAGTTCCTGGGGTCCATTGTTAGTGACAGGATTGATGATCCCCTCCCCTCCCCTCCCAATAAGTGGTAGATTTAAGTCTGTCAGCTCTGGGGAAAGGTTATCTTACAAATCTGAATAGCATGTCAAGTTTTTGTCCGGTGATCAGGATTGGATCTTTGAAGCCCCTATGGTACAGGTATAGTAATCTGGCTTTGTCACCCTTCTGTCTCCAGACTGCCATTTCATCCTGCGGAGGACTGTGAATCAGTTTATTGTTTGCCAGATTAGGGATCTTCCACCACTGGGAAGTGATTGGTCCTCTTCCTGCATGCAGCCATTGACTGCTGAACCTTAGCCAAATGATGAGGGGGATAGTTTCCCTCAAATACTCTAGGTGGTTCTGAGTCCACTGTTAAGAACAGTCCATGAGCTTCTTTGGAGGGGTTAGTGGTCCAGTTTTCTCCTCCCCACAAGACATCTCTGCAACAGAGAGTCATTGTGATCCCATAGTTCTTGCTTCCCATGAGAAAGCAGGACAAAGATGTCCTTTCTTTCATCATCAGTGTTTGACATGGAACAGACTGATGTGGACCATCCCTTTGCAGACCTGCCAACCCTCATGATTTTGTCGTGAATTTCCTGACTCTCGATAACGATTGATGGATTCACATTCATGCAAAAAATGACGCATTCCATAATTCTCAATCAGCTTAAATCAGGAAGAAAATAGCTTTATTCCGTTAAGTGCTTAGCAAAATAACTGATGCCAATAACAGCCAATATTGCTAGTCATGATGTTAGTAAAACTGTATAAAATTTTTACTGTTTGCCCTATAGCAATTCATTATAAAGTATATAATCTATATTTAGAATGTAAGTTTTACAAATGCTCATGAATAAAACCAGGGCCCAAATATTTTTTAATGGCACATGCACATACTCATACCAATTGTTTTTTTTAAAAAAAAATAGAAAATAAAGAAAACTTTTTCGAGTATGAGAAGTTTTGATATAGTGAAGATTAGCAAGCTACCAATACTGAAGCATTGTTTGTAAGTTTTCTTGTTGAATATAACCTGCCTTTCTCAGTTGGAGATCAGTGACAGTGAAAGAGTATTTCCTGTTGCTTGAAAAACTAAGACAAACTTTAGTGCCTCTTTAGGTACTGAATATTTGCAACAATTTTAGTCCCAAGGATTAAACAGCAGGCAAGAAGCCTGAACTGTTTTGAAAACAAATTTACCATTGCCCAGTTGAGGTTGTCCGTCATGGCATCATATCATGACAAATAATGTGTATATCAGTAAATTTGGCTGCAAATAAATTTGTACATGCAATCAGTGTAAATTATGTGTTTCAGTTTTATTTGGGGATTTTCATATAATTCAGTACTGACCATCAATATGGCTGGAGCTAATGTCATGGTATAATTTTTTGCTAATTACGTTTAAAATTTGTCCTTTTTCACTAATTGCAAATCTGGAGGGTTGGCAGCTCTTCCATTGGTCCCCTGACCCCTCTCATCCATTGTTTAAGGCTGCAAAGGTAGGGGAGAACTAGTCTTCAGGTTTTGATGACTCTAAAATTCTTTACAGTCTGGAGAAACTTTTGGGCAATGTATCGACTGTATCTGTTGTTACTTCCTCATTTGGTCATGATCAGGGAGCTCTCTAAATGGTTAAGCAGGGGCCAAGACTCTGATGGGCAATATAAGAGTTGGTCTGTTCCCCCTTTTCATTGTGACCCATGGTTGCTGCTTCTAGGCATGAAGTTCATACCCCTTCTTGGCCTACTAAACTGTCCACTTTGGATGTTGAAGCATCTCTGGTGTTTTTGTGGCAACCTGGTCAAACCCTGGAATCCTAGTAACCATAGCCTTGCATGCTGACCTCTTTTCATTAAGTCTACAGAAATAGGAATCCTTGTCACCAATGGAAGCAGTGGCAGAACCCTCTAGGCATGCATCGTCTTTGTCCATGGCTTTGTTAGCAGAGTTTTTCCACCTTCTCAGGGATGCTGCTCTGGACTCTTCCTAATTCTTACTAGGGCACAGTAAGAAGTTAGAACATTCCAAAGACTGCCCCCTCTCTTTGAGACTCTCTTTGGACCCTTCCCCTCCTGTAGGTACTCTGGATTTTGTAGACCATCCTAAGTAAAAGGGTGGACAGGTGTAGGGACTTTCTCCTCTCCCAAAGAGCATATCTCTTCATTTGGTTCCCATTGGCACCAGGCAGAACTTCATTTTAGAGGCTTAGTCTGGCTTAATGGTCAGTGGCTTGCTCCTTTCTATAATAAGCGATGGCTACCAGCTTTGGTTTTGGGATCTCCCTTCTCTTGTATGGTCCCTCAGTTTCTTCCACCATTTAATTCTGATGCACTTAAAGGAAGAGGTTTATTCCCTTCTTCAGAAAGGTGCATTAGAGAGGGTGTTATACTTTTTATTCCTGGATTTTCCTGGTTATGGAGAAAGGGGGGAAACTCCCATCAAATTATAGACCTACCCCCCTAAATACATTTGTGCTGGAGGAACCATTCAAGATGGAGAATACAGCCCTTGTAAGGAATGCAATACGACCTGGCAATTGAGTGTTCTCCATTGATCTTCAGGATGCATACCTTTCCTACACAAAGGAAATATCTCTGGTTTGCTTGGATTGGTTGGTCTTCCAATATTGAGATGTGTTATTTGGTCTAGTCTCTATATCCAGAGCTTTCACCAGGATCATAGAAGTAGTTGCAGCCCAATTTCGGTCACTATGTATCTCTCCTCCAATATTTTGATGATTGGTTGATCTGCCATGGCCAACTCAAGTCCCTCAAACTAGATTTTTGTCTCATTGTTGATTCATAATGACCAGGCTGGATCTTCTGCTAAACTTTGAGAAATGAATTTCCTTACAAAGTATTAGTCAATATCTCTCTGGACAGAGTGGACAAGATCCTCTCTGTGTTGGAGGCACTCTGAATAAATACCAAGTTATCCACTCATCTTTTTCTCTCCCTGCTTGGGACCTCAAACTCCACAGTAGACCTTATTTCCCTATGCAGACTGTGTCCTCTCCATTTTCCACCTTTAGCAGTGGAACTCCCAGAATACATGTACTGATTCCTCTGGGTGGGGATTTCCACCATCATCTGATTTGATGGACAAGTCAGGACCAGTTTTGACATGAGCTTCACGAGCCTGTGAACCCCACTCTTACCTATCTGCATATGCATCAGATTCAGTATGGGACACCCATCTAGAGCCACAGAGTCTGATTCTTCAGGGTTCATGGTCTCAGGAAGAATTTAGCCTCCACATCAGCAATCTGAAAATGAGGTAGTGCTCTAAGACCTTCAGGGGTATGTCCTCCAATGAAGAGGTCACTGCTTAATGGTTTCCTCCGAAAACACATCAGTGGTGGCTTACCTTGGGAGGCAAGAAGGCATACATGGACCTTCTCTCTGCAGCGAGGTTTGGAACCCCCTCTCCTGGGCAACTTTAAAAGGAATTATCCTCTGGGTTTGCCACATTCCTGGCAGGCTTAAATTTTTGATGGACTGTCAGTCCACCAATCCATAGCACGCTCCTTGTTCCAACTTAAGGGACTAACAGTAAGCTCCTCTTTTATGTTTCCCTAGTCCCTCAGTTCATTTTGATTGCCTCTGTGACCACAGCAATCATGGTCTAATGATCTTCTCAATCTGCTGGTTGACCATCTCAGGACCTTACCTCAATGTATGGACTGTGTTGCAGCATCCTACACTTTTTACCTGCTAAGTTATGCCACTCCCTTGTAAAGAGGTGATCCAGTCTTCTGAAATATTTTGGTTTACCTTGCTGGGAGGACAAAGTTTTCATCATGCAGTTGGGGTATTTTCCTCTACGAAAAGTAACCAGCTATGCAATAGTAAGAGGAAAGTATTTCACCATTAAAATTAATTGTAACCCCACCCATGTACACCAACAACCACTGCATATTGATAGGTCATTACCCCAACTAGATTTCAACCAGTCATCTGTTGTCTTGACATATCTGCATGATAACAACATGCATTGTGTGAAAGTTGATGTTAGTCAACGAAGACATTTAAAATCCTCATTTTGAACAGATGTTGTCAAACTTTTTGTTGTGAAAAGTAACCAAATGCTTATAAAAATATCTGCTCCCATCATAACTTTGGCATTACAGTGAATGAATAAAGGTTTAGTCTTGAAAATATTAGTAGACAGGGGCAAGTGTAACCATCTAAAATAACAAAAATGTTGAGATTCTTTTCAATGGTTACATAGATTTGTGATAGCTCTTCCAAAGGGAGCTAACCCAATTTACTAGAAACTGTTACTGTAAATGTGAAAGAATTTAAAGAATAGGTGTGAAACTGTAATGTAATACCTGTTGTTGAGAGACTGAGAATGTCAACACTTTTGTGATTTTTAGGCAGCTACAGTTCATTCTGCAGTCTGTAGATTAACCTTAAATTTAAAATCTTTCTTTGTGTGAGTTTCTCAAGTACAGTAGCCCACAGTGAAGTTATTAGGTATTTGGATACATCTTAATGTGTATAACAATATACCAAAAGCTTGAGTGCAGGTTCAACATAACATACCTGGATCAGTTTCATGTGTTTGAGTTGCTTTCAGTGTTTTGAGGTCAGAGACTCAAGAATACTCTTCAGTGTTTGAGTCGTTTAAATTATTTATTTTTTTTCAAGCAATTGTTTTTGGACTTTATAGTCTGAGGGATGATATATTTTGATAAATAATAATAAATATTTTTAATTTCAGAAGCATTTTCTGCTGAGAAGCCAACATGTTTTTGTATTTTTTAAATAAAATTTAGTATTGTGTGAGGTCAAACAAGTTAGAACTATCTTTTTATTTATTAGTGGGTAAAACATTTTTGATTGCTTTTTACTTGCACTGGTATTTATATCCAACAGATTATTTTTAATAGCAGTAATATTTTACCAGGCGCTGTTGCCAAGCTTAACTTATTGCACCCAAAAGACTTGTATGTTTGATGTCCAATCATCCTCCCAGAGTGGAGAATTGTCAGTGCACCTTTGCATGCCCATGCATAGAGCAAAATCTTTTCAAGGATGCCATGTACATCAACATGTGTTATGGATCAAGACCAAAGAAAATTGTTGCAAATTTTGCGGTCTCCTTTAAACATATTATGTTTCAGTATTATATTATCTGTTCTGTATTAATTTTGTATACCAATAACCCTCTGCTGCCATTTAAACTTTCTTCTTTTTAAGTAATCTTTTAGGTTATTGCTCTGTATTCTACCATTTAGGGGCCATGGTAAACTTGTATCTTTATCATTGTGTAACTGGTTTCAAGATTTTCATTTGTGTTAAGAAATATGGCAGCAGAGGCCATACCCTAGCATAATAGAAATTCTCTTTAAAAAATTGATTTAACACCGATTCTGCATTTTTGTCTTTATTTAACTGTTCATATGATTTGCATCAGGTTGTTACTTTGATTGTCTACTGTCTCAGTGAAGGTTAACAATTGAAAAATGTTGCTTTACTAAGAAAATTCCTAGTGTGGAGAATTTATTATTTACCTTGTACGTACAGCAAACAGGTGACTGATATGTGACATAATAACATTATTTATTGTTCTTTTTCAGGAAACTTTTTATTTCATGAAACAATGTCAGAACTGCCAGTGGGAAAGGCACATGGGACACTCACCCAGACTGCCTCATAATTGAAAGTTGATCTTATATGTTCTGGTACAGTCCCTTCATCAAAATCTGTTTTGTTGCTGGTCCACAGTAACTTAATTGGGTCTTTTATCCAGCCTCAAGAAGTCCGAGCTCTTTTCATTACAGGATTTCATTTATGTGGGAATGAACTTTCTCATGACCCAGAACTTAGTCTCATGGGATCGGATCTGGTACTTTGAGGTGCTACAAAAACATTCTCTCCTCACTTTTACCTATCCCAGTTGGGAACCTAGAACACAGATGCCAACTCCCAAAGGATATCTCCATATTCATCTCCTACAATTTCTTCTCACATTGTGGAAATAATGCAGAGATTCTCTATCAGCTATAATTCCACTAGGAACAGATATGTATCACCATTTGTGCTGGTGGATGAATCTGTACAGATTCCTGGCTGGGGACCACACAAATGAACACCACTCCCATTCCTACCTTTCTCTGATGCATCTGATTCTAAGTTGGGGTGCTCATTTAGAGCAGGAGAGAATAATCCTCCAGGTTCATTGGATTCAGGATGAATCATTTCTCCACATCAACAGTCTAGAAATGAAAGCCATAGTACTGTCTTTGCTTGGGTGCATCAGGAGAGTAATTTGTTGATTTGTCTTGGTCTCCAATGATGACATCTCATTTGTTGCATATCTCTGATGTCAATGACATGCACATGCCCCTTCTCTTTGTAAGAAGAAACCTCAGAACATCACATTACACTGGAGTAGAATATATTGGCAAGACAGTCTGTCCAAATCAGACCTTATGGAATCATTTTTACACTGCTCTAAAACAGAGTTCTTTACTACACTGAGGAGAAAACATCTGGTGGACTTGTTGGTGGCTGGAATCAACAACAGACATTGCTTTTACATTTCTGCAGTTTTAGACCAGAGAGCATGGGCAGGGGACTAGCACATTTGGTTGGATCATCTGTTTTCAGTACACCTTCCCATTGTTCCAACTATTACCACAAGTTTATAGAAGGTAAGAACTTCCATTGCTCTTATCATTCTCATAGCCCCTCTGTGGCCTCTAGTGATCATGATTTAACAGTCTTCTAGACCTGTTGATAGATCAACCCCATTCTCTGCCTCACAGGAGGAATTTTCTGTCACAACACAGGGGCTCCTACACAACGGACCACTTTTTCTTGACCTTTATGCTTGGTTCATCTCGAGTGATCTATTTGCCAGAACAGGTTTTTGGTCTGGTTGTCAGTTGCATTATTAAGGCTAGGTGAGTTTCTATATTCATGGTCTCAGATGCCAGGTAGAGAACTCTCTGTGAAAGGTGCATTAGGAAACATATTAATCCTAGATGTCTCCCATTGACTTAAATTACTGACTTCCTTTTGTTTCTTTCCACGAACAAAAGATTTCATTATCAGTTTTCAGTGGCTACAGAGCTGCCATTTCCAGCACTTAAATTTTCTCAAAGCACAGCAATTGGTTTGGATTAATACCTGACTGATTTTATTAAGTATTTTGAGCTGCAGAGATCTAATTCCTGGCTTTATTATGCCCCAGTGGAATCTATCATGTGTTTTGTGGTCTTTTACCTAAATCCCCTCTGAAAACATTGAGTGAGGCTTCCTTTCAGGACCTCACACTCGAGACTGTTCACCTTAACATTCTATTTTAAAGCCTTTAAAGGAAAGGAAGGAAACTTCTTTTCCTTCCTTGTAATGGCTTCATTGATATTTCGGCTTCCACTGTCTCATGGTAGATTGTCACCATTTTGAACAGAGCTTAGCAATTGAGTCCTTTATTTTATGAAACTCGGAGCTGATGAGGTCTAAGCTATCACTGCCTTATGGCAGTTTTATCTTGAAGGATGTCTTGGAGGCAGCATTTTGGCGATGACATACTTCTTTATCATCCTCCTACCATTGCTTGTTAGCACAACAAAGTACTGGCATATTTTCTCTGTGACCAAGGGAGATGATAACATTCTCCCTTACAGATGTTGAGTACATTTCCACCCCATATACTGCTTTTGAGTACTTTAAACACAGTTTTAACCCACCAACCTAACTTGGTAAATAAAGTTACGTAATAGAATGGGTATGTTATATCTGCTGTTAAAATGTTTTTCTTGTGAGGTGAAATTAATTTTAATTATGCAGTACTTACCTGTCACTATTACTGAATGCCTTCCACAGATCGGATGCTGTCTTTTTAGAAGATGAATGTTTTGTGCATGAGCATATGGGTTGCACAAGTGGGCTGTGTCTTATTGACAATTCTCTAGTCAGTGGGATGATGTTTTTTGGCATGAAATAAATAAAAAGTATGCATGAGCAAGGGGTATGTATTGCATAATTGAAATTTGTTTTACCCTCTCAAAACAATAAATTTCTATCTTTTTCAGTCCAGGTGAATTTG
This sequence comes from Venustaconcha ellipsiformis, assembly GCA_003401595.1. Classification (NCBI taxonomy): domain Eukaryota; kingdom Metazoa; phylum Mollusca; class Bivalvia; order Unionida; family Unionidae; genus Venustaconcha; species Venustaconcha ellipsiformis. The sequence goes on from QKMX01194778.1 coordinate 9,039, forward strand.
AGAAAATTAAATTTAACGATGTGGATGAAAACTTGAACAGGCGCAGTCATGTAACAGATTTCTACGAAATAAAAGATGGATATCCAGTGTATGTATATTTACAATAGAATCATCTTTTTGCAGTAATGAGCCAACAGTCTGACCCCTGACCCTCCAATTATTCTGAAACCACATTTTTATAATATGTAATACTTATTAAATAGTACATAGCATTTCCAGACACCAAGCATATTTTTGTTTAAAGCATGGGAAAGGCACAATTTGAGGATTGAATAGTCCGCCATCACATATTGAAACTGCTTTGATTTCTCCATTTATCACATGGATTATCTGATGGTGTTGTCAGTAGGCAGCAACTAAACAACTGACACACTCTATATCTACAAGCGGTTCCAGAAAAAAGTGATTTCTTAGCTTGTTAAGGTAATTATTAGAGAAAACTACTTTTCTTGTCAAGACAATTCACATAATTAAAGAATTGTTTTGAGAACTGTAAAACAGTGGTTGTCAACAATACATCTAGCCATCATGTAATTATAAGCATTTATTTTTTTATAACTGGAGGGAAAACAAACGGAGATAAGTTAGTCAATTAAACATCTAACCAGAATAAATTGTTTTGGGTACAGAGAGTATAAATCAATAAAGGATGATTTCTTTTCCAGTCAGCTGAATGGGTTTAATTTTTGACGAGGCGATCATAATCTCGGACTAGTAGTCTTTTTTTTTATTCAGTGGCAGATAAGCTTGGTTTGGACATATTTTGTTTAGTCTATACACCTGTAATAGCTTTATAAAAATGATACTGCACAATTAAATTCCTGAACCAGAGTGAGTGATTATTTAGTGCAATGATTACCATTATTTACAGTCATAGCATTGGGATCAATTCAAGTTTTTTTTTGATTGCATTATAGATTATTGTTCAGAAGTACTATAAATGAAAAGATGTATATTATGTTTGTGATATTATTATTGTCAAAGACAATCTTTGTTATCAAACAATGTCGATATTAAAACTAAGTCATTTTTTGGGATAAGGATTTAGCGATGACTGGGACTTATATCCAGCGGAAAGTACAAGTTCACAGTGAAGATAATTTTACAAACAGAAAGAAAAACAAGCACCAAAAGGCAATCAGAATTCTTTTTTTGTTAAAGAAACACAAGAACATTATTGTGTTAATGTTTTTTGGGGGGCAGGTAAGGATATCAGGCTACTTACTTTATCTACTTTATCTAGCTAGGCCATCATCCAGCTGCTTGCTGGACACAACCGTGTATGCAGTACAGCTCACATGATTTTTCATTTCTCCGTGTTATACGGTGCAAGTACTGCTGATGGAGTTTTTTATGCATGCCACGCTTTCTGCCAGATTTGCATCTCATGAAAACTGTGGAGTGGACATTTATAACCTCTGCAAGCAGCAGGAGTTTCACTGAGAGATTGAGGGTGGTCAGTGAATTGTCAGTGTTATTGCTCTAATAAATTAACTTGAGTACAACAATAACATACCAAAATCAGGTGACTGTGATGTACATTTCATACTTCAGTCACTTCAAATCTAGTGACCTTATGCCTGTTTATCCTGGACTTGGAAAGTTTTACTTGTCTCATAGTCTGGGTCATTGGGCTAAGGGATTTGATCAGTTCTGCTACCTTAACTAGGTCATCATGATTGTCATTTAAAACCTCATTGACTGTGTATGTAAGTTTTGCCATTATGTTAGATCCTAATGAATATAGATGGTCAACCAGACTTTGACATCTGCCACAGAATCTTTTGTACATTCTCTGTCCTTAGAAACATCAAAGTGATAAATAGGATATAGTTTTGAAAAGTTCTCCATGGATATTTGTGTTTCTATATCACCATCCTGGTATTTATTGCATGCATAGCTTCCAGAAGTAATTGCTTGAATAAATTGTATGGACTTCATCCAGGTTGTATTCAAGTTCATGTTCATGATACTACATATCTGCTATTTGCTCTGACAGCAATACAAGTCAGCCACTTGTCAAATTCTTGGTTGCTTTCCTCTTAGTTTGCATCCTGTGTAATGCATTGAAAGTATGCAAATATGTGGCTAGGTAGCCAGACAAGGTGGCTATTCTCCATGTCACTTATAGAAACTCCTTTGCTCAAAAGTTATTTTGCTAAACCTGGACACAAGGTCATGATCGAGGAAATGAAAAATAGATGAGTGTTATGTTTTGGCATTCAAAGTGACGTCTGCATGTTTTTATTAGGATCAACTCATTCCAAAACCTTGATGCCTCTAAAAATGATGTAAACATTGCTGCAAAAGCCAAATATGGAGCATCGTGGTAAAAACATGCAAACTTCACTGTAGCCACCTGTGGGATGGCACTTTCAGCAAAACTGAGATTATATTTTCTAATTTCTGGGGCAGCAAAGATACCATGGATACCAACACTGATGCTGTCAGCATTAGCAAAGGTAACACTATCACCAATCAGGTTAGCAACTTGCTTTTGAGCTTCTACTGTGGTCATCACTGATCAAAAAATCATATTCATGACCATAACTATAAATCACTTAGTTATGGTTCCTAGCAGATCATATGGTTGGTCAACTATGAAACAGTTTATTAACAGGCTGTTTACATTGCTAATGTTGACAGGAAAGTTACCATCATGAATACCATCTCCCTGCAGGACTTACAACTTATAAATTATTAAGTTTCTCGTGCTGTCATCAGTTGTAAAAGTAACTCTGTAGCCACCTTGAGCATTATCCTTGTTTTAATTAGAGAATAATTTGGAGATCAAAGGATGTCAGTGCAGAACTTTGTACTGCATTGATGTCTTTGTTAAGAAATTGCACAGTGGGGCCCAGAGTGGCCGAGTGGTCTAAAGCACTGACCATT
>QKMX01194868.1:0-11351 GCA_003401595.1 Venustaconcha ellipsiformis
GAACTAGATTTTGAATATATTTGTAACTATACAAACAATATTTGGATAGGAGAGAACACAAGTTATACAAACCTCATAACATGTTAAATTAAATAATACAGAACATGAGGCAGATAAAGATGAATGTATCATTATGTAGGAATAAAAACAGTACTCAAGACATCACAGATAAATAAGCACGAAAGCAGACATGTTCTGCGAAAATAATATTTTAATTTTAATAGCTATAAAAGTATTAGAAAAAATACATGTTATAATATATGCAACTCGAAAAATATATGCCTTCAGATGGTTCAGTTTAAAGTCATCAACATGAATTAAAATATATATTGATACTTACTGTAAATTTGAAAGTGCCAATGAACAATGGGAAAGGTGAACTTGAATACAAATGAGGAAATTAAAATACCTGTACTCAGTCAGGGTTTTATTTGAATATTCAATCAGTTTATTGATAGATATAACAAAATAGTTTCCAGAATAGCAGATTGTATGCGAGAAGTTTACCATTTAAACTGCCATAAACATCAAAGTAGTGACCATCATGATTACAAATGCTAACATTAAGTTTGTGGCAGTACCTCTGGACACTGTAGACAACAAAGAAGGAAGAAAAATGAACTTATGCACTGCCAATATTAGGCAGTGCTTCTGCTGTTTTTTGCTTTTTTTTGGGGGGGGAGGTAGGCAAATTATTATCAATATTCATAAAACTCATTTTTAATTTTGAAAAGAAACAAACCATCTGTGCTTTCTATTGAAGCAGTATATCCTTCAAAACAACAGCAAATCAACCTTTTATCTGGTGCGATAGACAGAGCAAACAACTGATATTGTCATACCAATAGCAGTAATAACGGTTTTTCTCCTATCGGTAATTCTCCTCCAATCTATTAATTCTTCAATTATTTTTTTCAAAATACTCTACAGCTGTATTAGATACCCAGGTACTTTTGGCGTTAAGTTTTCAGCTGTTCTAGAAGTAAATGTTCCTTCGAATATCTTTTCGTACTGGTTTAGTTCTTAATGTTGTCGTATGTTTTCCATACATTTCAATATGGGAATGCATAAGATTTTAGAGACAGCTGTTTCAATATTAACATATAATGCAACATTTGCGCAACGCTTTACTTTATGAACAATTTACGCACAGCAAGTGGAAGTGTATTGTCATCTGTGATGACCTTCCATTTTGTTACAGCTTCTTAAATATGGTGATTAACATCAGGTTGTAAATATTATTTGAGTATACATTTACGCGTTTTGTTTAATAATTTCGTAGCTTGAAAAAGTGGGTTTATCCAAATATTTAGGTTACTTATTCTGAACAGGAATTAACCTTTGGTATTTGTTGCTTTGCATTGTCCAACATAATTTTTGCCAAACATGTTTTTGTTTCTGGCCAGTTACACAGCTAGCTGATATGTTCAGCTTGATGTTCCCTTCTATTGTCAAATTAGAAATAATCATGTATTTGTATTAAAATCACTTTGTACATGTTTGTGTTTTAAAGTTTTATGACCTTTCTTATTGAATGTAGTGTGCTTTGTGTCCAAGGCTTTTTGTTTTTTTTATTCGTCTATCTTGTCAACAGGCCCCCAATAGACACGTTTTTGTCAAAGCAATATCAGCAACTGATTCCAAGTTATTGGTTTGATTCCAATAATAAGGCAGCCTTTAAAACTTATCAAATTCTGAAAACTTGTTCCTCTATTAGATCATTGTATCACCATTTTTAAAATATTTCATTTCAATGTCTCCATTACATTTGATCGTGTATTTTATTCTGCAGAAATCACCAATTTCCGTTTGTTTTTTTTCAAACATAGAGTATTTAACGTAAGTAACTGGACAAACGTCAACAAAATTGCGGTGCCAACAAGACACATACATAACGAAACCTATGCAATAAAATCCTGGATAAACGGTTTAGAGTTCTTTTGTCAAAAAGAACTTCAAATACAATGAAGGAAATACATTCTACGGAAACTACACATTACATACAGGAAATTAGCATAGCCTTTGCAAATGAAGCATTCAAGATAAAACAAGTAAAACCATTAAGTAAAAAATAGGTCTTTCGAAGATGGGAATCAGGTCAAGAAGATGTGATATTTTGTCAGTGCTAAAGCTGCTAAAATGTTCATTCATTATTACTGACCAGCAGACACATTCCAATCGACAATTTAAACATTTGAAAACTGAATTTAAAGATAATTAAATGACATCAAATGTAATACATTACTTCATTTCGTGTATATTATTCATTCTCGACTGTATTCAGTGCAAATATAGTTACATTCCCAAAAAGCATTTTAAAATGACCATGAACGAGCAATGCCGAAGGCAACTTGCACCGGAAGCGTCGATTCTGCAAAGCAAATCATCACATGCCTAAATGGTATAATTGAATAAAATGATATTGATTGTTTTGCTGGCGGGGCATTTGTTCAAATATAATTGATCTGACAGTTGTGTATCTAACAATGTAATAAAGTATTATAGGACAACATAAATTAGACAATTCTATTCAAATTATCCTCAAGCTTCATGTTAGCTATTTCGAAAGGTTTGACTTTTATGTTGTGCTCCTCTTTTTGACTCCGCTATGGCATTGTATCAATATTAAAACGTTTTCGCTGACTAACATATATTTTGTGCTTGTCCCGTGAAAGTATATTCGTTTTTGCTCAGATAAAATTAAATCAATACAACGGAGTTAAATTATAACAAAGAAGGTCATCCTCATTTACATTTTACATTCAGTGTAGTTAAGCCACGTTTAGTATGTATTTGGTAGCAGTTTATGGCACCTCCTCACATACGTTGGCTATATTGTAGAATCCATACAACATTTAATTGCTCAAAATGTTAGAGATAACCCCTTCCAGATAAATGCAGACATGAAGTACAACAAGATAAAAGATTATACAAATTTAAAATGTAGTAAAATGTATATAAAATAAACGCTAATGGAACACCTTTAACATGTTTATACAATATGAAAAAAAAACAATTTGTTATTTAAACCGCATTCCTTAAAACATATTCAATCTTTTCTCAGGTGAAGCATTATCATACTGTCTCTTAATTAACTTGACATAAAAATGCTTCTGTCTTACAAGGTGGATGCCTATACACTTGATAATAATGTTCTCCGTTGTCAATGGACACTGGCAGATTATCGTGTCGATGTTCCAGTTTCTAATGTTAATTTTATTTAGGAGTTTTTATTCTAGAACGTTCTCCAAGTATAATTACAATATTCAAAGACAGTATACGGAATCTTTTTTTAGGAATTTGGTACCTACTTACCGCAATACAGCTTTGGCTATTGTGTCTGCCCTTCATGACATTGTACGCTAATGTAACATATGCAACCAGCAGTACATGTTTTGGATATTAACGGGTCATTAGTATTAAGAATCGGGAATGCTCTCAATATGGAAAAAAGCCGGAAAAGTAGACGAAATTTGTTTATTGAGAGATTTCAAGTTGCACAAACGTCATATTATTTTATTGAAGATAAATATTTAACAAAACGTACAAAACACAAACACATATGAAGAATATCTGCACAGCCTATATGAAATATATGAGAAGTTGGTTCCTGCATACCCAGCGAACAATAGATATGTCCAGCCTAGGTCCTGAAATATTTGAGCTAACAGACCAATGCTTTTAATTATGGAAAAATGTCTAGAATAACAGGAATAATTTTCTGCAAGGTAAAGAAATCGCAATACAAATTACCTTTTAACATTGTGTTTTAGTAATATCCTTAATGAACATACTAAAAGTATAAATATTAAAAATTTTTACATATTGTATGCGTACCTATGTGCATAGAATGTAACTTTTTTAATATTGTCTGAACAGTTTTTGTTATCTCTTCAACGTAATCTGTTTAATCCTGTAACAGTATTGAATGTATGGATATTATTAAATATTATAATTAAATATGTCATTGATTTTCAGAATAAAATTAAGCTGAATAGTAATGGAGGACAGGAGGGGCTAGTGGCATATTGAACATAGTGCCAGTCAGTAAAGGACAGACAGACTGTGAAGGCTGGGTTGAGACAAAGCTCAGATTTTCAAATTTTCAAAATGTAGCTTCAAGTAGGACAGAATTGACAATTAATAATATCTATCTGTTTTTATGCTGGCAAGTAACTGCTAAATACATTTTACTATATTAAGATTAATATATTTAATACTCCTAATCAAAGAATGCAACTAAACTCCAATTAGAACTTTACATGGCGTCAGCTACAGATTAACCATAGAAGACCTCACGCATCCTAGATTGTCCACGCCCTATTTGGTCTGGCTATATGCAAACAATTCATCAAGGGAATCATCTAGGAAAATATCACTCACAGTCTTAACAATGATGTAACTGAACTCAAGCGATATGTCACGTATTTCTTATACACTGATCTTCTTAACACATCGAGCTAGAAAGAAATAATGTGACACCAGTGAAAACCTTTGATCAGCCACTGTGGTGGAAAGCTCATACTATAATAAGCAACGAGCCACATGGCAGCCCCTTGAAGTTAGCCATGCTACAACGTGGTAGACTTCACACTGAAATGGGCTTTCTAGGCTGTATTGGACACCTGATTGATGTTACTGGTCCTCAGGAAATACTTGAAATTGTACATGACAGCAATGCATATATACACATGTTGGCTGGAAAAGCCCTTGTAGGAGATAGAAGGGATCACTTTCTTGCCAATGCTGCCTTGAATATACATCTTGTGGTATAGATTTTCCAGTTGCCAACACAATGGAAGCTTATAGATGTGTATAATGGGGTACTTGCAAATCGTTTAATGAGGAAATAGTCGCAGAAGATTTCACTTATTTTATATTTGGAGTAGATGAAATCAACGATTTGGTGTCTGCAGCAAAGAATTAATATGGAGTGAAATAAAAGGCAGTGATATGAGTGATAAAAATATAGAAAAAAATTACATTTATTTACGCAAGTTGGATAGCACAAAAGCACAGATCACATGCAGATGCATGAACCAATTATGGATGCAATACACGAGCAAAATTTGCAAGAATTTGCATGATCAATCTTCAAAACCAGGTGACCAACATAATGAAGGCGGAAAGGAGACTGCAATGACATGTCTTGAAGGCAAGATACCCATTCAGTTGTAAAGACCTGTTTTTCCGTAGCATTGTCTCATGATTATGTCTTAATTCATGCTCTGCCCGGTTACGATACAACCTCTCTATTGCGTGGAACTGGAAAAGATGTAGGACGCAAGAAGATAAGGCAGATCGAAGAGAATGCAGAGGTCATCAACAACTCCAAATATGCTGCTGTTCAAGTGGTGTTAGCAGGAGAAGAGGCATTGGTTGTTGTTTATAGTGGTAAATCAACCTGTGCTATACATGGGTTTCGTTATTAACCTTAGTGAGAAAATGTCAAGAAATTTCAAAATTTGGTCAGTTGCGGTCACTGACTTCAATATCTGCTACAGCCAAGTACAATTCATTCCGTGTCTACTATCATGTTCATGCATCTCAAGATAATGGTAAATTTAATGGTAAATTTCATTGTATTCTGTTGGGATGGAAAACCTATCTAACCTACGTGAAAAAATAGACAACATTTACCAATAAGAACTGGTCAAATTGAAAATTGATTAACGTTTCAAATATGCCCGTTTCTATCACAGAGGAAAGCAATTTTTGATAAAAGTTAGGAAACAAATCCTGATGATATTGCACGTAATTTGGAACTTTTTAACCTTGCAGGGTAATTTGTATTCACAAAAGGGGTCAGGTCAGAATTAGCTAGTGTTCGTATGATCATGGATAATTGTACTGCATACATAACATATGAAAAGAAACATAATGAATCATATTAATACGCTTACATTTTATTACCAGATATGAGCCGAGTTAAAGAAGAAAGTGCACGAAAACGTGGGTATATTATGGTTATTTTGGATAGAAATCTTCTTTAATTAAAAGAAAGCAAGCTTGTTGGAAAGGTTGATATTCAGAAGAATAACTGATATAATTAGATAATGTGTGTCCAATTATCCCGAATAATTCCTGGGTAGAATCATGCAGATCAGGAGAAAAATATCATTACTTCAAGGTTGAGACTAGAATATTAACAGCAAGCTTGAAGATACAACAATCAATTCTTTTTTTGTTAAATCAAGAAGAGCATGGTGTGTTTTAATGTTAACCAAACAATGACGTTTATGAAAAGGTGTAGAAATGTTTGGAAACAAAAAGAGTGAACGAACAGAACCCGGTTGCGGTTGAAGACAATAATAGAAGGCGGCAAGAAGAATATGGAGCAGAATTATCCGCAGAATATACAAATTTTAACTTACCTACAGAATAAGGGAAAACAATCTTGAATTGTACGAAGATGAGATAGAATTGATGAAAGGTGGAACACCCTTCGAAACGGGAACGAAAAAATATACCATTGAGACAATTAGACGTAGTCCATCTGGGAAACTTTGTTTTAGTAGACAAGACATCTAAACATTATGGACTTAGCTCCTGACAATTAGGATATAATACCAAAAGCAGTTAAATAGTTAAATCTAGCACACTATTGTATCATATATACTTCAAGTAACTTTCAGGCTGAACACTCTCTACAGATGATCCAATTAATGGTTACTGAAGCTATAAAGTGTCCTTAATAGATTCAAAAAGATCATTGTAAGATTTTCAACCTATCATAAGACTTAGAAACATTTCTAAAGCAATGGAAGGTGGTTAACCAGGACTATTGAAAACATTGGTATGTAGTACGATAAGGTTTCTTCAGAATCACCCGTACAATTAGTCAATTTCAAAGAAATGGAGTTATTTATTTTGTTTCACCAACATCACTTGAAGGACAATTATTTACATGGATGCCAATAAACGTTTAATGATTGTCACATTTGATTCTCCCACAATATACAGAAATAATTCCATTAAAGGCGTGCACATCATCAACAGAAAAATGTTCAGTAGTCCGCTTATAAAGATGTATATTCAATGGTTTCAACTGGGGTAATAGTTTACAGAAGCAGCGTAATATGTCTTTGGTAACCAACAAGAACGCGCAGACATTTAACTTAAACACCATTCAACTTATACTTGAAACGACTCTGAAGATTTATATTGAATTGCAAAATACCAAATATGTAGTCCTTTTGTTGACAATAACTGTTGACATTAAATCTGATGCTATCACCGTGGATGTTTGCTGTCGCAAAATTGAAACCCAGTCAAACAGTATTAGTCATTAGCAGCATAATTCCACCACTATATCTAATTTTTAAATTGCTGTTCAAAATAATTTTAAAGTAACGATTAGAATATATGTAAATTCACCTTTAAAAAATTTGGTTAATTAGATCATTTTCCCGCACTGACACCAAATAATCGCCAGAGACTGTTCAAATGGCAATGAAAAATCATTTTGGCAGTTAAAGCATTTATTTTCAATGATCTTCAGAAAGTCTAGTTTGTTCATTTGTTGTCTGTCTTTATCTGTGGCAGCATTTATTGGCTTATGACACTTTTATACAAATTGTTACCAACTATGTGCATGATGAATAACGGTCACCTTGAACATTCGTACTAATTAGAATTTCTCATCTTATTGTCATTGCATGAACTGTATTGATGATTTTCTTCTGCATACGTATCCATTAGCACACTAATTCCACCTCCTAATTCATTATCAGTCTTAGGACATGTCATTGCCTATTGACAGTTCTAATTCAACACCTGATATTTTCAATCATGATCGAGTACGGAAGTACAAGATAGAAAGCAAGGTCGTGTTTTTAAGTTTTCTTGCCACACTCATCAATTCATAACACATTAAACGAGTTATCTTTTATAATAGGCATGATGATCTCCCACTATTCTCCCACTGAAACTTTCTATGACATCCTCAACATAATTTCAATTTTTATTTAATACAACATAGCTTCAATTTTCATTTAATGTTTAAAATCGTAAAATGATGACGCAAATATTTTATATTGATGGTAAATCTTTTGAAATACACCTTTCAGCGCCATTTGTGTATTTAAATGGGTAAATGTCTCTCCTCAATTATTTATGTCATAATTAAAAACTGTAAATTATTCATCACTTAAACTTTTCGTCAGCTGTTCTATACATTGATGAATGAACATAAATCTGTCTTAAAACCCTATTATCTCATAAACTGGCATATATAGTTTTTTCATATACCGATAAGTATGAATTCCTTGCTAAATGAAATATGTTTTCATTTTTGTCTGGTGGTATTTCTCTTCATCTCAATATTTTTGCCTCTTTCTTTTATGATTAATTAATAGGAAGAGTTATATATGTATTTTGGATTTTGTAATTCATTTAGCATTTCTTATGTGCTTGACATATAATGACCTGTTTAATGTTCATGGTAGAGAACTTTATCCTCGTTCCACTTTCTCTTCTGACAGACGTAATATATATTTGCACAGAAAATTAGTTTTCATCTTTCTTTATCAATGCCATAGGTTTTACATTTTCAGTATGAATTCTTCATACACTAGCTCTACAGTTCTTACTCAAAACATACAGTTGGCATATTTATATTGTGGCTTTATTAAAGCCTTGGTTGAAATAGGGATAACCTTTTGATTGTCTAAGATATTTTGGCTCCTTAGGTAATATGCTTCCAGCAAACCTCACTAAACACAAAGTATTGATATGCCTCCGTCACACACTTATCTATACGGTGTACTGAAGGATCATCATTTTGCTGTTTATATAAATTGTCCTATATATCAATACAAATTCGTGCATCTGTCACAATATTTCTTTCAAATTGTGACAATAAATAATGTGTGATTTTATTTACTTCAGCTGTATTAGTATTACTGAACTATTCATACAAGTCGATAATGTTTCCGCTGTAAATTCGTCAATTATAATTAATGGCAATTTTTTAAACACTTTACCTTCTTTATTTTATTCTATATTTACATGGAATTAAATGAGGTTACGATTTGCTTATGGTTTGGTATTTGTGTCTTCATGTCTTTATATCTTCATGTGTGTGACATTTGGACTACCATCACACATGTGGGGCTGCAGGGATATCAACTATAGAGTGACAAAAATTAAGACTGTGTTTCCAGATACAATCTTTGACTTGTTAATCCTACGGCGCACCTGCATCCTATCACATAACTATACTCGTCCATAAATCTGACCACTTACGATTCACAGTTTTTATTTTATTCCTCCTGGGAAGTAGGCGAAGGACTCTGCGTTGAATATACTTAACAAGAATTAACAAAAATGAGGGAAGAGAGAGAAACTGAACAAAATGGATATACATATTTAAATCCTTTGTGAATTAAATTAGTTTTTTGACGACATGGTGGCTCCAATACCCTATTACGAAGATATTTCAGTATGATGCTGGAGATATAATCTTCAGCAGTTTACAAACGTCTGATAGTTTTAATGATGTGTGCAAAGTAACCACCGGTAAACCGTAAATTGTTTGTGAAAACGTCAATACCAATGCAACAACTGAAATCTGGATAAATACCTTAGTTACTTGGCTAAAGAATATCGTACCATTACAGAGACATGAAGATCATATAAATCATTGTACAAATCTCGCTCCCGTATTGAATCAGTATGGAACATGGTACAAAAAATAAACAGAAATAAAACCAGGTGAATAAAACACGTAACAAAATCGGATGAAATGTACACGACCTTGGCAGAAGTCACAAATACTGAACTATTCTTAAGCTGTTTTATTTGTCCAAAAATCCAGAAAGGAAAACGTCATCAAAATGTCAAATCTGCTAGCGTTGAAGATTACAATAAATCTTAAGTTTTCAAAACGCTAAAAGACTCTCTTCATCAAATCCATGACAGTTCAGCATGACTAGTTCATATCCACTGATCACTTACCTAATACAGCTCTCAATGTGCTAATAATCATTTACAATACAAAAACTGCGACACTTGAGGCTTTCGCTGTCCTCGCAAAACGCAACATTGATATTGGTACCTATTTTGACTAGAACCATACAAATCATTTAAACTGTCATTTCTTATCACTAACAACCTGCATCTACAAAGATATGGAATGGTATATAAATGATTCATCTGGTACTCCAAGTCAACACACTATTGTCCGACTTTCCATGTACATGCTGTGGACGTACATTAGATCATCTTATCACACTTGAGTTATTTCTCAGCGACGCTTTCATACAAACAACACACACTGGAGGTCTTTTGTGACTTGAAGAAAGGTTATAACACAAAAGGAAGTATGGCATATTAAATAAACCTATTCAACACGGATCTAGGGGACCGCCCACCAAACTTGCTTCAGAACTTGCTACAGGACTGAAATTTCAGAGTTAAGTTAGGCAACCCTCTTTCTCAAGACATGCTTCAGGATGTGTTATTCAGGTCTCTGATTATATTTAACTTGACTATGTTCTAATGTGCACTAGTCAGATTCTGTCTTACTTCCAGATTCTTAGAGACTTTGGGAGCATTTCGATCATATCCATCAGAAAGCTTTAGTGTTAACGCAAATGAACCAACACTTTATCTCAGTCAAACGAAATGCGATCTTCAGTTTAATAATATTGTCGTTTATATCATGTAGTTTATACACCCATCTATCGAAGCTTGTACAATAAAGATTTTCAGTTCGCCTTTGGTTACAAAGATTTGTGCTGATTTAGGGGTAGTAAATATAAATCTTTTAAAAGCTGGAAATTGTTATATCCCCTAATCATCACTACGCTTATCATAGCTTTGGGATATAATATTTTCAGCTTTAACAGTTCAAAAGGGCATCAACAAATTGCCTCCGTTTTGGAGTAAATTCAATGAAAACGGAGCATCCTATCGTGAAATAATTATTGGCATTACCTTTCCATTGTTATCAAGTAAATAGACTTCCGCTCTGTGAGACAGACGTAGTCTGATGCGAGAAACTGTATACTGATGGACCTAGCTGAGAAAATGTTTGAATCTTTGAAAGAATGTAGTTTGTTTAATAAATTTGGACCATTTGTTTTAATGATCTTACATATTCTTTTACCTTCATCTTGTATTTGATAATCCTTTCAAGGGCTTTTAACATCTTTTCCTTTAAAGTTTATCTTGAAGCGGTAAATCTTTACATGTATTTGGAAGGGTTTTTCCTCCTAAACTTATGTGGAGTATTTCAAGTATACATTTTCGAACGTATCTTTTAGTTGGCAAAATATAGTCATTATAGTGAAAGTGCTCGTTAAACGCTCATACATACATGCGTGCATGCATACATACATACATACATA
>QKMX01195199.1:0-17776 GCA_003401595.1 Venustaconcha ellipsiformis
TGGAAATATAATAATACTTATACATAATTGCATTGGAAATTTGTTAGTTGCTGATTTCAGTACTTTCATAGTTTTCATGTTTATGATTCAAATTATTATTTCAGACAGCAAAGGTTCGTCAGAGTTGAAATAGCGCATTCATACAACCGTAAACTATAGTCTTTAGTCTTGAAAATGATCATGGTAAGGGATAGATACACTGTATTATTATCTCTATAATAATTCCGTTATCTTTTAGACCCATTAGTAAAGTAATACCCAAAGCTGTTTGTTGTTGTTGTAGGTCGATTTCCTTCATGTGCCTCCTCTATATACAACCCCATCAAGCCAGTATCCGAATGTTCCTGAACGCGACTAGTAAAAAGCAAAAATATTACAAATGACTGACAAAATTTGAATACCAGTAATGTTTCGTAAAAAAAAGAGGAGAAAAGGAGCATTTTGTGATACTTTGTATTTGAATTGTATGTCCCGTACGGCGAGGGACCTAATGGGTGAGTTAAAGACAATATTTGTTTTATTTGTCTTTCCGCATGAGGACCACCTTGATTTCTTAAAAATAGCTCCAATTTTAACACAAAATGGGCATTTTATGGCAAAGTGTAACGTCATGGCCATGTGCATATGACGTCATATGAATAAATTAAAAAGTCAATTTAAAAACAAATTTGCAGTTTGAAGTTTTCAAATGTTGATACGGGTTTTGTCATAGCATTTTCACATCAATAACGTGTTTGAAAATTTGCTAATTTATGGGCCAAAATTAGACCTTATAGTACCAACGCCTTTAATCGAATTACACGTGATCTTTCTCCTCAAATTTGCTGCTGATAATAAATCAATATAATGCTTGATTTTAATAATAAATCAATATACTTCCTTTCTTCCATACTGAAATGGTAGGAGCAAATATTAGTGTCAGCCTGATTAAAATCAAGATCTATTTTCAATGAGTAGAGCTGACAGACACCGATAAAGACCAGCCTTTAATAGGTAGACCTGACATACACCAATAATGGTCTGTCTTTAATAGATACATTTGACAAACATCAATTAAGTTCTATCTTTCAAAACGTAGATCTGACATAAATGATAACTATCTATGTAGGTTTGACCGGCTCGAATAAAGGTACATCTTTAATGGGTAGATTGGACAAGCGCCGAAAAAGTCTGTCTTAATAGGTAGATTTGAGAGACACAGATAGAGTTGTCAGTAATAGTTAGGTTATATAAAGGTGTCTGTAATAGGTAGTTTTGACGGACAATGATAAAGGTCTATCTGTAGTAGGTAGATTTGGCAGACACCGATAGAGTTGTCTGTAATAGTTAGGTTTGATATACACAGATAAAGGTGTCTGTAATAGGTAGATTTGTCAGACACCGATAAAGGTCTATCTGTAGTAGGTATAGTTTTGACAGACACCAATATAGGTATATCTGTAATAGGTAGATTTGACAGACACCGATAAAGGTCTATATATAATAGGTAGATTTGGCAGACACATATATGGCCTATTTGTAATAGGTAGATTGGACATACACCGATAAAGGTCTGTCTATAATAGGTAGATTTGACAGACACCCATAAAGGCCTATTTGTAATAGGTAGATTGGACATACACCAATAATGGTTCATGTTAGGCAAAGCATTGCATTTTACGTTAGGCTGAATCATAGTCAAAATCGTTATGCTTCATGGTGCTTTATGAATTCCATACAGACCCCATCATATTTTCTATCTCAAGATCTTTAACCAGCTAGGTTGCCCATCTCTATAAACAGCTCAGTAAAAATGTACATAATGCTCAGAACGTCCTTTTTGTGCTTTGCGAAACTGCTTGATGTGTATTGTTGCAAGCACCACGCCATTATTTTGAAAAGTCTCCAACCAAAAGTCTCATTGTCTATTTCATCACCAGTGGGAATACTCCCAAACTCTGTGGTATACATGTGCCCTTTGCTTTGCTTGAGAGCAGCATCTGACGTATCAGGGTCGGATTAAAAGTTGTTGCGCTTTGAGGCGGAACATCAACACAAACATCACCAAGATCATAACTTCGCCGTGTTGCCGGCCACGTTCAGACAGTCCCAACACTACGCCTAGCAGATGGAATAGGAAGCAGGGTCTGAACTGGAGACTCAACCTTGTGTTTAAGAGCCAAAACTGGCCGTGGTGTTTGCTCAGTCTTGCGCCTAGGAGCTTGAACTGTCCGGCGAACTCCTCTCGCCAGTAGCGCGTCCATCGTCATCGTAATTTGCCCTTCAGCTAGCAATTGATTCAAACGTGCAAGGTAGACATTTATGTAACCTTGAGTTCGGTAATAACCTTGTCGTAATGCCTATTAACCAGCTATTTATAATTATAAATATTTTAACAACTATACCTTATTCTTGATTCGTTTTAGTTTCCTTAATATTGCAACACCATCGCAAGGTGAGAAGATCCCATTATCAACCAACAACACACTTTCAGCATGACTTCACGTTAACACCTGCCTGCTATGTGCCGCATGAATGGCACACTAAGCAATGATAGGCATTTATTTCCACACATCTATTTCCTATAGACAAGCGCGATTGTTTTCAGCAAGACTTAACATAACACATTTTAAAAGAAATTCGTTTTACGCTGGTAGAAGGCAAATATTTAGCTTGCACGCCAATATTTTTCATTATCCCGTGGATGATAAATAACGACCTTAATCTTCTCCCGTGCATTCATCTCTGTTCGTTTCAGTTTCCGCTTCAAAAGTTTACCGCTATAACGCTGGCAAATTCCATAATCTTTTGACACGCCAACGCCGCATTTCCCGCATGGCAAGGTTTTACACCAACGCCTGAACATTTTCCGCATGAATACTACAGTACAGTTATTGGTATCTGCACAATCTTTTTCGAACTGATCTGCTTTTCAGCTAAGCGCAGCTTCTTTGCTTTGAAACTTCATGTAATATCATTATTTATTATATTTTTATTTTTAGATGCATAAAACTCTGCTGCATCATAGTGTAAAATCACTATATTGCGCTTGTCTCGAAGAAACTCAGGGATACGTTTTTCTTTTGTTTTCGTCCCAAAGCGATGCGTGGACTCATGTGAGCCAACGGCTAACAACAATTATTATTGTGCAACAAGAAACGTGCAATAACAAGGTAGGCTTCGTGCTCCCTTCACGTTCCGCTCACGAAAATTTAACCTCACTAAAGAATAATTTTCAACGATGGCTTCTATCCTGGATAAAGACCGTCTGAATGAATACTGGTACATTTAATCAAATCCAACTTTATTATCCTAAAGGTGGATTTTTCATATGCATCATTGATGCACAGAACAAAATACTAGCGTTGTAGTTAAACTGGCGTATTATGATTATTGATGCAACTTTTAAATAGTACAATACGCATTGAAAATTTCCCTACCTTATGATAGACGTTAGGTTTACACTGAAATATTTAGCATCAGCTTTAAGTGACGTTTCAACACATTATAGTGTTCAAAAGAGAGTGATCGTCGAGACGGCCAAAGTAATAACGACAATATAACAGTTTACAAATTGCTGTACTACATATAACTAACTGAACGATAAAAATTCGAACGGGTGAAAAAAGAAACGTCCAATGTCTTATCCAAACGCTCATTGAGATAGACAAAATCTGTCGTAATCCTCGAAACAACTGTCACCTAAAACTGATTTACACTTCATAGATAATAAAGAGAAATTAATTAAAAAGCAAATAACAATTACAACAACTATTTCTTATAGTCAGAATAAGAAGCTGTACATATCACCTAGTTGGATCGGTGAAAAATGAAAAATTTGCGAGAAACTTCACTTCAAAAGCTGCTTGTTTACTTCGCAAATGTGTTAAAATGAACTGTCTGTCTTTACCAAATATCAAATAATGTTCACGTGATGTTGGATATAGGAGAGGGTTTGTTGCTTTTTGTGCACTATGTTTGCGGTATTAGCTCACAAATATGCCCTAGTCAAGATAAAGGTCGTGAGTGCGGACAGATAAGGATCTTTGATACTGACGTTCTGCCTGGAAAATATATTTCCAAGATAATAAATGTGTGAAAAATTGTTCAGTAATATGGTTTTTAGCGTCACTCAGACAAAATTCTAAATAAAGACAACCACTCTGACATCATTCCTCAGATTCCTAAGAAAGACAATTGCTAAGACATGATTCTTAATAAAGACAATCACTAAGACATGATTCCTAAAAAAGTAATTGTTTTTGTAGGAACTTTTATAGGTTTGACTACAAACATCACAGAAAGAAAGAAAAAGTGGTGATTTTGCTCGCAAAAGAATACATACTTTCTTGCATTTTCTAATATTTTCTAACTGACAGTCAATTAATGCAGATTTCTCTCCCGCGCAATTATGAGAAATGTTCAAAAGCAGCGTGCGCAGTTTGTGCTAAATTCTACTAAAACAATAAACATTACTAGTTAAGGTTTCTGCTGACAGTAACATGATACCCATATCCCGAACGCAAAGTCAGTGATTCACTAAAACAAAACTGTTAAGCAAAGATTGCTTTAGAGCAGTGGTTTCGATCCTTTTTTAGCATGATGACCCCTTCTTACCTTCAAAAGATGTTTGTACCCCCACATGCTAAATAGTCATACTTTTTGGCTCCGTTAATCGAGAAAATATATAATGACACAAAACTATTATGAAGTTAGTAATCGTTGTAAATGAATTCATATTTTAGTCATCACAACAACAAACACATTGGCAAAATAGTGGTATATTTACGATACATTATTTATCCTGCGGCCCATATGTTGGGAACCAGTACTTTTGAACATAAATGTGTACATAAAAGCACAGACGTGGTAAAATAGCAAACCAGATTGCACTCAAATTTTATAGCACAATGCTTAATATCTCAAGAGACTAGAAAATAATGACTATCACGAATATTTAAGATGCTTCTGTAATTTATATGAATTGAAAACTGAAATAATGTAGACGATAACATCTTACATTGTGGATATATAGTCATTTAAAGGGGTGATTCGGGCTATATTATACTATGTACTCAGTCGATAGAGTTCATGTTATTTATTACAATGATAAAATCGGAGCGCCGTAGGTACAAACTTTAGGAAGAAATGAACCCATAATTTCTCCCTCATCTGGATACAGACGTTCAAATTGAAATCTTACAAATGTTTACATATATTAAGAAAGGGATGGACCATTGCTATGTACGCGAGAGGAGGGTCAACCAGATAACAGTAATTTAGAAAATGTTATAATATACATTGGAACGTTGATTAGCTATTTTTATTAATAATCCCTTTAACATAATTGTCACATTTATTAAGTGTGCTTGCCACATCGACCATGCCACTCACGTATGAAATATACGCCATTACTACGTACGCTTGCCATTTCTACGATACCACTCACATCAAATATACGCAGTTACGAGTGTGCAAATCTCTTTAACATGCATTCACAAGTGGTAAAGATGTCAGTTACCAGTTCAAATGCGTAATAAACGACTAGAAACTGCTCTTAAATTAACGTGATAAATCAAAGAAGCATTTAACAGAATGCTGCCTACTTATAACTAATGCATGCGTATTTTATTTCCTAGAAACATGAACATAGTTGTCATGGTGATGGCACCAACATGAAATATCTGTATCATTAAGTTAATTGATAAATTGATCACTGCACCTTGGTCAATGTAGATAAATACTGCTAAATGAATAATATTTCATATTCAAGGACGTCTGGTCTATCTCATTCGCTCCCTTTGTCTTCTTTGGGCTTTCCTGTTGGCTCGATGCTACAATAATGCAGCAAAAAGTTCCATGAATACGTTCCTCAGCTATATCTTGTTTTGTGCACAAGATGACAGTGAATACAAATATTAATGGGAAATATTTGCTTTTATCGCCTCATCTATAACACGTGTTATATGTTCCCAGTACATGTGTTAATTATCATTACATTTGCCTTTCACTCCTATTAGTTAGATGTTTATATAAAAGAGGAACTTAACAGGTAGAGAAAAAGGAAATGTGCATCAGTAACTATGAGACTACAGTTTACACGTATGGTTGTATAAACCACTGACAGTACTCACAAATGTATTACAGTTGCAGAATACCTCGCGGAAAGATTGATACGATATACGGTGAAACTGAAATGCATTTCAGAAGAATTAAAACATTAAATATTAAACTTTTTATCTGTTCCTTTATATTAAGTCGAAAATAAATCCCATCAAGCCGAAATAATGAGAAATCCTAACTTTAGCCTGTAAATACATGATACAAATGTATGAATGGCTGGTTTCATCTTATCATATCATTCAGTATAACAATGAAATTTAACATTAGTATGAGAAAAAATGAAATGTTACAGTCGCATACTTTTTACTTGTAAAATATAACGTTTGTTTGAAAAATAATGTACTGATTATATCAAACTATCATTTTGATAAGATAAAGTATGGAGTGGCAGTTTCACATCCCTTTATAAAAAAAATTGGTCTTTATTTTTGTACGAATTTTTCGGATAGTCATAGCGAACCCTAAGTGGACCCAAAACCACCCCTTAAGGGATGTAAAAGTACAACAATTCTCTTTTTTCTTTCTTGATGAAGTGTATCTATCTTCCATTTGTTACAGTTCGTATGTAAACTTCAAGTCATGCAAAACATTTTCACAACTGGGCTAGGTGTGGGTGTAAGAATAGGAATCACTAAATCATGCAATAACGGGTGTCAAATGAAAATAAATTAAACGTACGTTTACCAAAGACTAGATCTGCGGGACCATATGGCAGGGATAAAAATGGCATAAATACAGTTCCACCAAATCATTGTGTCATTGATATCAAGTCTGATGATTCTTGAGAGTATTTGACATTGAATTAACTTTGAACCCTATCACCCACTCTTGCGTCCCAAGATAAATGTAAAAATGTGGAGGGTTAGGATGTCGTCAAACTTTGTTGCCATTGCTATCAATCCTAAACACCACCGAAAACAGTAACAGGCAATTATTTCACAGAGCGGACACTCCTGCTCATGTACAAGCGGAACTGCATAACTCGGAGACCGCCTACAAGCACAATATGCAAACGCACTGTAAGACTTAGTTCTCTCTGCATCTTGTCTTCTGTCATCTGGTGTGTTCACTAGATTCTACATTCTATATTTACACCCGAGTCAGGTACGCAATCATTTATGTTAGTACACTTTCACGTGATTTTATTTTACATTCTTTTCTATTACTTCATGATCGGGAAGCATTCTCGCTTGTTGAGCTTCTGGGACCACCCTAGCTATAGAGTATGGAGCATTCTGTTATCCCCATAGAACAGGACATTGGGATCATCACAGGGCAGCAGAATAATGCTATAAGTGATAGACTAAGTCTCGGATCGGCCTATCTCTAGAGTACAGAGCATACGGTGATCACCCTAAAACAGACATTGGGATCATCCCAGGGCAGTAGGATGATACAATAATGGGTTCACCGAAACTGAGATCAACCTGCATGGAGCCAAAGAGCGTCATACCCGAAATCATATTCTCATTCTCCACATAAGTTTGTAACTATAGCATGCCTTGACTTCACACACTATGATCGGGGATCATCTTCGCCTATGAATATTCTCGAATCAGTTCAGCTCTTGGGTAGGGATTATACTGGGATCACCCCCAGGTCAGTCGAATAATATAAGAAAGGGTATACTAAGATCCATATTTATTATTGGGCTATAGTTTTGATACTGGTGTTGGAAACCTGCATACGTTGCCTCATGAATGTAAGATATTGACATCTGCTACAAGCAACGTGATAAATCTATGCAGATACTTTAATTTGAACTTGAAACAGGTTATAATATTGAACCCCATGACCAAACTCCATATACACAATGCCACATCACTACGCTGGTCCTTGCAGAAGACAAATACTCTGAAAGAAGAGACTTATTGTTGACTTGTATAGCATCGTCTTAATGAACTCATAGACTCACAGACAATGACAAGTTTTCTGTCTTATGTCACCATAGACCTGACCTTGATATCATTATCAGTTAAATACTTGTTATAAAAACCTAGATTGCAAAACTAATATTAAATGTTTCATTTTCTTGAATGAAGTAGCGTGCCTATATCATTTAACAATAGTTCACAATTATTTAGTGATCAGTTAAGCGTCTAAGAATACGAAGGACAGGTTACGTGGGGTAACATTCTACAGATATCAAGTAGTTTGCTGTCCTTCGTCATATTAGTCTTGAACAAATTCTGAGTACTGAATGACCTATCCTGGTCGGACTTTGTGTCCTATTTCATTTGTCAATAACCTTTTGCCGTAATTCTGCACCAACATATTTACTTTGCTACTGAATGCAGATCAGAATTAAATGTGTGGTTAAATGGAATGGTATTTAATTCTTCTTATATGCCAAAGTGATCCCAGCTAAAGCGGTACCATTTTAACATACTCAACCTTCACCATTATTGAAAAGGCAAAACGTATTATGTGTAAGTCTGAGGAAAAGCAGCCTTTACCATATCTGACAGAACACAAAATTGAACAATGCACACCTGTTTTAGTAGAGGACAGGAGGATACGAAACAAATATATCTCCTCTTTCTGACTAGCTTCATTAAAACTGCCTTCACTTGGAAAGACTGACTGTAGTGGCGTGCGATCAAGCTTTTCTCTATTTTAAGAAATGGTTCTAATATAGAAATTTAACTTTCTTAACTAATAAAATCATTAGTTTCATCCGAGATTTATATTAATAATGATTCACCATGATTTGTCATAAACTGCTTTCAATTACATAATTAACAAAAGTGGCATGCTTTGTTCAATTTTTGTTATGGACGAAAGTGTATTTTTAAATTTGGTTGTTATTGACCCTATCATATATGTAGCAAAAGTAATTCGTATCATTTTGGTTGTCTTATTTCTGTGATGTTATTTATATGGTACAACTCTGGGCTTGTGTGCTCGTTTGGTTTATATACATTAGCAAACAATTGTTTCCTCGATAAGCAAAAAGTAACTTAGCCGCTATAATGAACTTGAATCTATGAAAATACCCTCCCCAAGTATTTATTTTAATAAATCAGAAAATGTTTTAAATTATATATATAAAAAAAAAAGTTGATAGCATAACATTATTCTTACAAATATTCATTACGAAGACGAGGCTGCTTTGCGGTAACTTCAAACCAGTTTCCGGTATTTTCTGATTCTTCGCATTTCCTTCAGATTCTGCAGTCTAAATGGACGTTTAGGAGACAGATCAAAGTCCCTATATTTGCATTGAACTTGTGAAAACAAGCAAAGAGTAACCAAGCTTATTTTAAACATTAATTTGTTATAGTCTGAAACAAAAGGTATTAAATTACAAGGAAAGGCCCATCATAACAAATCTTCATCAAGCCATTTACTTGATTGGTGATGTCCATTCAAAGATGCACGATCCAATATGGCAAGGAAAGTCTCCATCGCATTTCTGATTCGAGTTACAAAACTTCTTTAATCGAGAGACGTTTTGTAATTTTTTTGAAAATAAGTCCATCAACAAAATAGCATCACATACATCAATTACATTCATTTTATAATGCCAGTATTACAATAAAACCTATTTCAAACCAGTTCTTGATCAGGCTTTTGATGTTTGACTACAGATCGTACTGTTGGTACGGAGAGGTCTTTACATGGATTACATCCCCTTATGTTTTGTAAGTCTGATTGTAAAATTCAGACATAAGCAAAACTTAACCCATTGATAAATGTACATCAGTCATTATTTCCCTGTATGATAATATTCCTGTCATGAAAAGGATATTGCAGCAGTGCAAATCAAATTATGGAGTTATATTGCAATCTATTAAAAAATGCACCACCTGGATAAATAACAAATTTCTCTCCTTATTAAAGCTTCTGCTTTGGTTTTGAAATTATATGTATTTTTGATTCTTCGTGTATCATATCATTTCTTCAAAGCATTCCTACGCAAAAATGACTAACTTGTCAATAGAATAGAATACCAACGACTCATTTGTAATACACTGTTAGAACCATGCACTACTATGAAGACTAGGTATGAAGAATGATTAAATTTTGAAGAAAAATGGATAGCATTCGTTTATCATATCCATGTAATTTAATTCAAAAATGACATGAAACATGTCCATATGAACCATCTATCATAGTCCGTTTATTAAAACCATGTGATTTAATTCAAAAATGATATGCAACATAAAGGGTCTGAAAATGTCGTGATAGAATTATGTTTCAGATTGTTCATTACTAATCCATCGTTATGATAAAGGTTTCAAGATTTTAGGTTCAGATGTTATCACATGTAAAACCGTATCGAGTTTGTCTTACAACAGTAAATGAGGAATTGAAATGCAGTTGCTTCCAGTTGACTATTTCGAAGCTTAGAGTTCTTAATAAGGCCGTCATGTAACTTTGGAGTAACAAATTTTGGGTTATTTTGAATGTGCTTGTTATCGAATTTTGAACAGTCTAATGTTTTTCTTTTTAATCATGCTCATAATACACGTTATGTTTAAGATTATTCTCATAACAATATGCGGGGACATTATATGGAAGCATTTTCAACACAATAACATTGTACATGTTTAGTCAATAATTAAGGTCACAGTGACCTAGTCCAGTCCAAACAGTAAATATGCAGCAATCTGATCTTTCTTGCTTTTCCTTAAACAATATGGGTTTAGATGAAAATTCAGAAATAGCGACTTGTTTGTTAGCTTTAACATTGTATTTTTTATCTAAAGATATGTATTTACATTATAGAGGTTTTCCCTAAATATTACAAGCAGAAAGCCCCAGTAACTTAATATCGAGTCTGATTTAAGCATGATAACGAATTTTAAAATATTCATTGCCTCTTCAAGTCCAGTTCAAATCCCTCATGTTGTTTCGTTTAATAGACGATTGTGGATTCATCAATAAATAATCAAGTATTGACATGTGCTGTTTCCATTTTAATTCTTAAATGAGTTACAAGACCATTTCAATCAAGTGACAGTCTGTGACTGTATTAATTTGGGAAATAGCATTTTAAATATTTATTATTTCATATACATTAGTTCTGTGACCACATGATGGTAATTCACATTTTCAATTTAATTTGTGTTCAACGAGCAAAGTGTTCTGAGAATTTCGTATTTCATGCTCTAATGTTATCTAAGCTACTATTATTCCTGTAGATTCGGCGTTCCTGGTGGCAGAGTGGTATAATGATCTCACCTTTAGATATCACTGACGTCACTCCTCTATCTGCATGGGTCTGAGTGTCAAATAGATCAGCGTGGGAAAGTTTGCTAGTAACTTCCCGTGGGTCGGTGGTTCTTGCCTGGATTTTCATGGTTTCTTCCTGACCCAAATATAATGGCCGTCAAGTAAAGACTATCATGTGCTGAAAAATGGCGTTAAAACAACCAACCCGTCCTTTACATTCTTTAATCTTAACTGCAAGTTCTCTATTCTTACACAGACAATAATTCCTATTTTTACGTTAAGTATGGAAGAAATGGTGATAAATGACAGTTATTACATATATTGTATAAAATATGCTCTACATAGAGTAAACAAACGTGTTATTATATATTTAGTATATTCCTAAATGACAATTATTCTGCAAAGCAATGGAACTATCGTTAGGAACGAGGAAGCTAAGTTAGCTATATGATGGTGATGGGAATGATTTATTAGGGCAAGGATGTGAACATTGAAATTTTAAGGAAAAGTACGTTTTCCAAAGTTTCCCTTAAATAATTTATCATAAAACATTTTGTTTTCCTCATTCATATGCATTTTTTTCTGCTTCTAGTATATTCCTAGATCGTAACATACTTAAGAAAATATATTCGTAATATTTCAACAAGAGGCTTTCCTTTTAACTTTTGTGTCGTGATTTGTTGGCTTCGTAGGTCCCTGGTGTTTTTAGAGATATTGCCCGTATGAGGTACTAAACCTAATGACAAGCCTTTGAACCAATTTAGTGTTTATTTGCCCGTATGAGGGACTAAACCTAATGACACGCCTTTGAACCAATTTAATGCTTATTTACCCGTATGAGGTACTAAACCTAATGACAAACCTTTGAACCAATTAAATGCTTATTTGCCCGTATGAGGTACTAAACCTAATGACACGCCTTTGAACCAATTTAATGCTTATTTTCCGTATGAGGTACTAAACCTAATGACAAACCTTTTAACCAATTTAATGTTTATTTTCCGTATGAGGTACTAAACCTAATCACAAGCCTTTGAACCAATTTAATGCTTATTTGGCCTTCTTGAGTTTGGACACACGACTTCAAATGAGCACAGCAGAAACAATATATTGTAATTAATTGTAATAAATAAGAGTCCATACATTAAATTGTTGTAATCACAGAGAAGTATAAAATATTTAATCAGCTACCACTGAAAAAAGCAATATTATTTATTTATTTGATTATGTTTCTTAAACTTCATAAAAATGATTAAGTAGAAAGCATTTCAAAAGTTGTTTGAAATAACCCATATACATGTACATAGAGCATATGTTCAAGTGTCATCACACCCTAGTGTTAATCCAGTTCAGATCGTAAGGTCACTGATGTTACTGACGAGTAACCCAACTTTACAACGTCTCAAAACCAAATATGAATCTTTAGACTTCGTCAAAATTTTTAGACGATTTCAAACATAGAAAACGTGGATATGCGAGAATGCTTGCCATGTGTTCTTATCAGGATTTTCCTTTGTTTTTCCTCCACCAAATATACTGGCCGCCATGTATAGCCTATCAAGTGATAAAAATGGTGTTAAATACACAAATTCAAACCACCATAAATAATAAATAAGAATGCACGTAAATAAGTACAGTATAAAGCTAACTTGCCACATTATCATGTTCATGTTTGCTGTTACGGAGATGTAGATAGCTTCCGACTAACTAATTTAGGCCTCACTCATACTAATCTTTTGTGTCCTTGCCTTTGTCAAAACAGCAAACCCCGTTACATATTTTTTGAACTTGGTATTTTTACAACATTTTTCGAGTACTTTCTTTGCCACTTCCTGTCTAATGTATATTGCTTAATTAGACACGTTAGTCCGCCACTAAACCGATTTGTCTCTTGCTTCTTGTTTTTCTTACTTAGTATTAACAATTCTTCATCATTAGCCTCTTTGTGGATTAGATTGGAGAAGAAACAAAAACTCTTTTCCGCGTGTTTATTTTCGTTAGGGAGATTTCCATAGCAGATGCCAATGAAAATAACCATGTGATAGTCGTACGATTATAGATAAGCTTCCATAAGTCTCCAGTAAGTTATATTTAATATCTAAAAACAATCAATTTTTGTTCCAGGCTCTGCCATTATGCTGCTATAAAAGACATATGTTCAGGTGTTTCGACGAAAGACATAGAAAACACATTCAACAACGTAAATATCCAACCTCACTGAAATCATAATGAACTAAATAATTACCAAAACACAATGAAACCATACTGAACGAAGTACATACCAGAACACACTGAAAGCATTTATGCAAAACAGAAGATTTGTTCAATTTAAGAAAACATGCTGAAAACCAGAATAATTTTAAATGTAATTGGTAGCTATTGATGTAAACATTTAGTTTGATATTAATGTAATATATACACTTTATGTTTCCTTGTCCAAATTGTTTAAAGAGTTTGAAAATTTGATTGTAAAAATAAACGAAAATATTTTAAATTATTGCGAATAGCGGAAAAATATGTTGGTATGGTTAGTGCTCTTTGGATTGCCTTAAAATATCAAATCATTCTTGAAATTCACAATCACAATACACACATACGTAATGGATGGAGATCGTAATGTAGTGAAAGTAATAGAGGCAAGGTTTTCCATACCGAACTAAAAAAGACCTAAATCAAATAAAGTCAAGGCATCCCATACCGAACTAAATAAAGACCTAAATCGAATACAGGCTGGGCTTCCCGTTCCGAACTAAATAAAAATCTAAATCTAACATGAGCAAGGCTTCCCTTACCAAACTAAATAAAGACCTTAATCCAACAAAGGCTAAGTTTCCTGTTTAGAACTAAATAAAGACCTGAATCTAATTACAGGCAACGCTTCCCATTCCAAACTAAATAAAGAACTAAATCTAATATAGGCAAGGCGTCCCATACCGAACTAAACAAAGACTTAGATCTAATATAAGCAAGGTTTCCAAAACCTAATTAAAAATAAAGACCTAGATCTAATATATTCAAGGCTTCCCATACCGAACTAAATAATAATTTAGCTCTAATATAAGTCAGGTTTCCCATACTAAACTAAATGATAATTTAAATCTAATACACATCAGGTTTCCCACTCTGAACAAAAATAAAGACCTAATTCTGATATAGGCAAGGCTTTCCATACTGACCTAATAAAAGACCGAAAATTCGTTTGTTTTGTTATTTTTAATGAAGAAATGGTAATCATTTCTTTGCTGTACATTTTACCTTTACACATTACACATTCCAAAATATCACAAATCTTGGAAGAAATATAAAAGAAACATGTGTCATATAAAGGTTTAAAAAACATTACAACCATTTGAAATTCTGAATAAAAATAATTATACAAGGTATTAAAACTGAAAATGTACATTTCTCCAAACAATCGGTTCGGTTAACAACGATTAAGTACACATTCTCCCATTTATGTGGTTTACATACGTTTAGGAAATTCATTCACACAAATTTTAATACTTACTGACACAAATTGTGAAAGCATTGATACATATTTAGGTTTCAATCATATTAGTGTAACGGGGCAATTCTGGACAAAACGTATGGGGTGGGGGAGATTGACAACTTACATAAAATTTTTCTTTATGGCAAAGTCGGGGCAGCACAAAAAAAAACATTTTCCCCGGGCGCCTCGAACCCTCGCGCCGCCACTAAATAGACCTACATGCCTTCCATATAAACTTATCAACATGGATGACTAGTCCAACAACAGAAAGTGACAAGTCAGAATACGATATGGTGTATGAATATTTTTTTTTCATTTTAAAATATAAAAGTGGTATACTGATACAAAATTTCGAATAAAAAACAGACAAATATTCTTATTCAATTTTATGTCACTGCTGTTTTATAAACACTTTCATATGTAATAAGCAAATTTAATTAATTTCGTTTTCTAGCTGCCAGTGCTGTGATGTTTGAAGACGTGTATTTGCAAAAGAGGTAGTTGATGATGATTTCCCTATGGAATACGCGAGTGATATTTTTACAAACATGTGTACAAAGTAAATATTTGATCCTTTGATTGCCAGGAAACCTGAATTAGTATGTTTTTTATATCCATAGCTGATGATTATTTTATTTTATCTGTTATTTGTGTTCATTCCAGCTATGCAGAATGTGAAATAAGCAAGCATTTCATTGTTTGAGGAGTATCCAAATTACTAATTCCTTAATGAGAAAGTAAGTTGATAATTTTCTTAAAAAATTTTACACTTTGAGCACGTTGTTTAAATGTAAATTTAATATTTCAGGTAAGGAGCTTTGATGCTTTACTGTCGTATCATAAGCGTTCCTTCTACTCAAAAATCGTCCATAACATAGGCTGGAAAAGATATGTACCCTGTTCCATAACATTTACGCTTCGCTGGTTGACAATTATTGCATAAATGCATATTTATAGGTATGCACTGAG
The DNA here is from genome assembly GCA_003401595.1 of Venustaconcha ellipsiformis. Lineage (NCBI taxonomy): Eukaryota > Metazoa > Mollusca > Bivalvia > Unionida > Unionidae > Venustaconcha > Venustaconcha ellipsiformis. The sequence goes on from QKMX01195199.1 coordinate 15,740, forward strand.
GAGAATGCTAAATTAGTTGATTAAATTCAGCATACTATTAATATTCAGAAAAAAAATTATTCTTTATATCGTGCCTCAATCTGTGGATATCAATACAAAGATCATAAATGTTTGTTTGTTTGTTCTTTGTGGTGGTCGTTGCACTAGAGTCTTTTTCTTATCAATGTTAATTAAATCCTGATACTTTGACGCTCAAACCCTATTGAACACACTCGAGAGATTCGGGGAACGTTATTCATTTTGTAGAAAAACCCACATGTACGACAGTCATTCTTTTATAAAAATAAGAAATAAAAATTAAATTTTTATTTTTCAGATGCATTTTAAACTTTTCTTAGCAGACACGCCCATCGGGTACAATGATGTACTTAGGTCTGCGTGGAAGCGCAGAGCAATTTGTTTCGGATGCATTCCGGAAATGGACATGTACTACACACTGTTACGACTCTCTGGTCATAAACTAAGTTAACTAAGTAACCAAACCAAAGAAAGAAACAAACCAAACAAGTTTTGTAAAATGTAACAAATAACTTTATTCTCTAAGTTATATAATTAAAATTTAAGAGGACACACATTATTGTAAATAATATCTAAAAATTTCTCAAGTCCACAAAAAGCACCTTTGTATGAATTCCAAGGTCTCGAATGTGGTGATGTAAAAATATCTATAACTATGCTGAAATGTCAACAGTCTTAATATATCACAAAGGCAGTTTCCTGAACTCCTTTTAACGAATTCAAAATAATCAAGAAAAGCTTCTTTAGTCCCGATCGTCATATAAGCGCTTTGCAATTACAATAAATAATGTAAATACGTGATTCCTCTCAAATTAAATTTAAACACAACACTAAATACGTATGCAGACTGACACGATAGAGAACAATATTAGAAATCAGGAATCAGAATAATTCTTCAAGTCCGTCCTTATATAGATATCCATGACTCTGTTACAGCTCTAAGTCGCAACATCTCCTACGTGACTTATGTCGCAACACAACCCACATGACTTATGTCCAAACACTACCCACCTGATTTATTTATCCATTGGGAAATTACCCCAGACTTTTCAACTGGTTCAATATATAGAACTCGAAAATAAATAATTAATCTATTACAGTTCATTGCAAGTTACAGTCATTGATAAAGCAATTAATATATAATATAACAACACCATGACATAAAGAGCGCGTGAAAAGCGATATTGATACATGGATATGCCCAAATTGAAACTCCTGAGCCAGGTTTGCTATGCACGCATTTTTATATGACAATACTAACTTTAAACGACATAGCATGATTTTTTTTTCACTCTTTGTATTACTACAGGAACAGGCGGAGACTACCTAGATATACATATGACAGTACATAAACTTTAAAGTAGTAAAGTGCATTGCTTACATATTATTCTCGTGATCTTTTAAAATAAGCCAAAAATCTTTTTTTAATTCTTTTGTAATTAGTCGTAACTAATGAACGTGACTGTGCTTTCGTTCGTCCGACGTTGACTATTACAAGACAAACCAAAACGTGATTTTAATTCTACTCAGTGAAAGGGGTTGATGAGTGCCTCCAATGTAACCATTGGTTTTAATTCTAATTGCGTGTATGTTTGAAGTGGATTTAATTTTTTCCTAAATTACTGTAATTACGTCTGCAATGTAAAATATACATTACGGAAATGTTGTTATGGGTCGTCAAATTAAAAAGAAATAACAATAGCCATTAATAATAAAAGTGTAACACGACTGTATGAGGCATATGAAAGAATGAGCTGCTAGTTAACCTGAGTCATAAAAAGACAATAATTAATCTGAAAATTATGATGATGTAAGCATTTTAGAGAGATACATTATAAATTTTATCTGTGGCACCATCAAACATTTAAAAAGGGTCACAATTAAAATCACCATTTTAGGTAAAATTGAATCATATCTTTGAAAATCAGATGGACTGAGTTTGGTTTCTATTGCACATACGCTCTATCTGCTTTTGCTACTAATCTTTAATAATAATAATAATAATAATAATAATAATAA
>QKMX01195207.1:0-13357 GCA_003401595.1 Venustaconcha ellipsiformis
GTATGTATGTATGTATCTATGTATCTATGTGTGTGTGTGTGTGTGTGTAAACAAAATGTATGGTAACTAATACCTGAATTCAAAATCAAGAGTTTTGAAGCAATAAACTTTCTAGCTTTTATAGGTGTATCTTGAGTGTTTTATTCTTGATGGGGCTTTCTTTCATTTGAAAAGAATCATTGTTATTACTGAAGCAAAGTTCGCCGTCTTTACTTTTGATTTTTTTAAATACAAGATATATCTTTAAGAAGACGAGGGCCTCTAATATATTTTCCTCTGATGAAAATCATATTATATAACAACCTCCAAGGTGTAAACGATAAATCAAATATAGATTATGCATGTTTTAGGATAGTGTATCACACTGAAATCAGCTTGTGTGCTTGATACAACATATATACGTGTAAGATTTTCATGTATGCGTGTTCCGATCCGTAAATGTCGTTTGCTGGAAAATAATTTGATGTGAAACTGTGTTTGAGCGGGGTTATTTTTCTCAAAACAAATTTTAAAAAGCACGAACACGTCACAAATGGCGTCAGTGAGATCTAATGACATTTAAATTTCTATACTTAAGACACTACAAATTGTTTCAAACAAGGACGATAGCAAGCGTAAAATGACATATATTCTTTCCTCCATAAACCGACACGCAATTAAGAAATTAGATGCGTTTTAAGATGCATTTCTTTAATAGTTTGTCCACCATTTATATTTGATTGCTTTTTTACTGATCACGAACACAGAATGGCTTGATTTACTCCTCGTTCATTATGAAATACTGAGAGTATTCGTTTTGTCGTTTGTATAGTATCACTATCAATAACAATACCGAAATACATATTGTATAAATATTAAATTGCACAGATATGTAGTATATTTGAAGATACTTTTATATTTTACTTTTTCATGAGGTAAATAGTGACAGCAAAGCTATTCAGCACAATACAAGTTGTCTAGATGTTGCCAATAACAGCAAGGCTAGTGAACACAACGACAATTGTCTAGACGTTGCCAATAACAGCAAGGCTAGTGAGGAAAACGACAATTGTCTAAATGTTGCCAATAACTGTAAGCCTTGTGAGCATAGCGACAACTGTCTAGACTATACTCTAATAAAAGACAGTTCGTGATTATAATATGTTGCCCGATATTTGCTGTTAAAGTTTCGTTTATATTTTTCCTTTATGCATAACAATTGAAGAAAGAAGAATTCAACTATGAGCAACATATTGTAACCGAAATTCAATCAACATGTAGGCAAAATCAGGTTAAGTCCTCACCACCAATTGTTATGACCGAAACTCTTTCAAAGAATATACGTTTAACTATGCAAAATAATTACCTGCTTTCACAATAATGTATGCGTACCTGTGGCAACAAACTGAATCTTACATTCAAAGTATTTTCGAATGGATATAAATCATAGTGGCTCAAATGGTTTTATATTGGTGAGAATAAGGACAGTTGCTTCTCGGCAACTGACCTAAACATCCTATAAATCTGATATGTATTCAATCCTGGTAATACCAAACACTTAGTTTGACACAAGGACTATGCACAAGACTAAGAAATTCAAGCCTCTTGAAGACTTAATGTGTCAGTGTCTGGTATTATCTGCAAATACACGTGAATAATTGCATGAAAAAAAAGAAACTATTTCGTAGTAGTTTCAATATGTTCTGCAAGATTCAAAAGACTAACTAATCCATGTCAAATACATCCAACACTGGAATGGTTCCCATGCTATAAATATAAGCAGACTCAGATAATATTCATACTGCTACAAAAAATTAATTAGATTTTTAGATCTACTATATGCGTCATTAAGTTCAGTCCTTTTCCGAATAGGGTATTTGAATATCGAGGAAACCCTAGAATACTTAATAGATATGCGGCTGACGTTGCCTATAGAAATGAAATCTGTGAACACTCGGTTGAGAAACCTCGTCATCATACATAACGTGCCTATGTCTTAAGTAAATTTTGCCCACATACCAGAGCAAGTTTCTTACGTGTCAATATCTACAAGTTCCGGTGCTGTGTTATTTTTTATTATTAATTAATTAATGACCCGCATTCACATAAAGTGATTTAATTTGCTTATTATATCTTTTTAAAAGGATCTTTGTAAAGATATTCAAAACCTTTTGTTATTTCGATGTGACTTTTGCATGATATATGTGCCCTTGACATTACTGAACATATATCTTGATTCAGAAAGTAACACATAAATTCATTGTAAAACGACAAGATTCACTCATATGTGTAATTATTGCCTTCTGACTTCCTAATTGATAGTAATTCCATTAATTAATAATACCACTAAATATCTGGTTTATTATTATTTCTCTAATATTCACATGTTCTAGTTATGGTCAAATGTTTACAGCAATATAATGATGACAAAATGCTATGAAATTATAATATCCTTAAACGAAAGAATCTTACAGCCTTATTTATAAATCGAAAAAAGTTTTAATGACTTCATGGAGACAATAAAGTACCATTTTATCAGATCGATTTTTTCAGTCATTTTTATGAATGTTTTCTTTGCTTTGCTTTCAAAAGGAGTCGAATGCAGTTTAATTTTCAAACTGTTCATTACAGGTAAAATCTTGCAAAAATATTTTCACTCGTGTACATCATATCTGCGCATGCCTTTCACAAAATTGTTTTGTATGTAGTGCACTTTTCGGTAAAATGACAATAAGGTAGATTAGTAACTATATCATTGTTTCTCAATCTAAACCTTGTTTACGTAATGTACAAAGCATGATATATTACATACTCTGGAATCTGCATGTCTGTTAATTGTAAACTATACGCGTCGTACTCAAATATGTGTGCTTCCTCCGGCTTGCGACAACCAATATCACTTCTGCATGCAAGGACGTCCGTCGTTTCCTAATTAAAGTTGGCAATTTAATGTAACTCTTTGCTGCAGACATGCATCATAAAATATTTGTTATCATATATTTCTATTACACACGTAAACTGGACGTTGTCAACGTTAACCTGGTAATGAGCAGCAACACCCATCCTCTTTACTTCAATTACCGACTCGTTTTACATCGTCATATATATTTTCTGTTTTCTCTTAAATTCGGTCAAGCATCTCAAATGTAATTTTGAATTATTTTTACAAGCAATCATCTTAATTCTACTGAGAATTGAATAAAAAATGAATATGTATATTTCTATAACAGCAGAGAGACAAAGGTATTTCACTGAGCTAAAATTCAGAAGAAAAACATCAGATGTTTTAAAGCTAATATAAATGAAGTTTGACAAATTTTCAATTTAAACTGGATGACATACAATATTGTATTAAGCTATGTAGTCTCTTTACTAAGCTAGTTCAACCTGTTAGACGTCACTTATTTTCCCCTTATTACCAAGGACTTCAGGACAACAATTTTTATATATTGGTAGATTGAACGCGCTCAGACTATAAGTAATTTTCCTCTAATCAATGCATGGCCACAAATATTAAACTAAACATTTACATCACAATTGCATACAAGCCGAACAACTGCATGGTTTCTCCTTGTTTCCGTAACGTAGCCCTAGTATTTCATGCCCGGAAAATATATAACTCAAACACCAAATACACGGAAGTATTTCCCTACTCTACTCTAGGTCAGTCAAATCATGATTTTAAACCTCATTTCGCCTGTAACTCTACACTATATTTACCTTCATAGCAGCAATAAAAAACCTATAATTGCAAAGTGTAAACTAAATTTAATTCGTTTCCAGAAATGCTGTAAATTAATATATTACTTAATAGCGTATCCATGACAACATTAGTAAAAGATTTTATAAATAAATGGGAATTTAAGAGGATAACATTTTAAGTATTAACCATGTAATACAAAAATAGGCTCTTAACAGTAAATTATAGCATGCTTTTCAAGCTTTTATTTAATTGTAGGTTAGACTCACTAAGTAACATGGGAAAAGAGGAATTTCTGTTTGTGAGTCCACAAATGAATACATAAAAGCACACACATTATTGCTACCAATTATAATAGAAAAAGAAATACTGCCACTAAAATAATAAAGTAAGCAAAATGGAACGACAAAAGGTCCGATGGAATGTATGTTGTGGCTGATACTTAAAGATGTTGCAGTAGCCTATATCTTACTTTGGCTTTTATAGGGTTTCATAAACTTTACCATGGTCAGTAGCAGCAGCCTATTAAAAAGCAACAAGTTGATACATAACAAACTCGTTATAACAAGGTAGAGTACTATTGATGAAATAATGAAAAATAAACCAACCTGCAATAATGAAGTAAGCCACGATAAATTTAATATGATAGGTAATTAATACAAAAGGTTATTTCAAGCATGTAACTTGACACGACGTCAGGACTATTTCGCTAGTACTGTTTCACAGTCATGCCCGTTACTTAATCGCGAATGCAAGTTACCTATTGACAATGTCATGTCAAAACTCTGTAGAGCTACAGTCTTAGAAAGAAATCTATTTACAGTCGCTAGTGATAACAGAGATACTTAATTATTGCTTTCTTTACAGAGAATATATTATTATTACAATATTTCAAACGAGGTCATATAAGCAACCACAAACAAAACATTAAAAACCCAAACAAAACAAAACGAACAAATCAAACAAAACAAAGCCCCAATACATTCTGATGCTGGTCTCAAGTATGAGTTTCTCGAAAATACATAGGGTATTTCTATAATGTGTCTATCCGGAGGGGCATGACTTAAGACAGTATAGTTGGCATTTGGTAAAATGATTCATAATACACTATCGAATTAATAATGTGCAGTTTGCTGGATTTTATATTATGCTGTGTGTTATAGGAACTAATGAGGCGACCACTGAGTTAGAAGTTGCGCTTTGTTAAAACAATTGTTATGCGAGACAGCGAGCCAGGTTTCTCTCATTAAAAAAATACTTCCTGGATTCGTATTTATACTTTTATAAATAATATTGTGAGGACCTCTGAGAAAAATGTCTCTTATAAAAGATTTTATGACCACGGAGACACATTTTGTAACAAAACTTTGTTTATCACTGCATCCGGTTGTTCTTCCCGTTTTATACAACTTGCTTGATGACCAGTAAGCTACGTTTCACAAAAAACTGAGAAAGAAAATGGCTACATTATTATTATTATGCTTAAATCTAGAAATCTTGGTTAATGTGCATGAAATCTGGTTAACCAATTAAAACTGGAGAGAACAGGTTGATTGAGAGGTAACTATAAAATACCTCACTGCTTAAATCTTTCAGGATTTAGGGTCTTAACAAGCATGCTGTTATTTGGATGCAAAATTAAAACAATTTCAACAAAAAACGTAATTCTTTTTGTTCTGAAGGTCGCTTTATATTATCCGATATTATTTGTGATAGGAACATTCTTTTATGGCGCCGCATATGGCCGCGTAGTCTAAGGCACTGGCCTTTACAGATCACCGAGATTTCACCTGTCAGCTTGGGTTCGAATCACTGACTCGGCCAACGTAGATATGTGAGAAGGCTTGCCAGCATCTTTCAGTGTATCGATGGTTCTTCCTCGGGATTTCTCTGTTTTTCTCATAATCAAATATGCTAACCTACATGAACAGCCTATGATGTGCTGAATAATAGCGTTAAACTTGCAACAACCAACCAACCAACCAACCAACTAACGAACATTTTTAGTGACAATTCTTTTCTCAGCAAAATAATCGAAACCTCAAAATGTGAAGAAAAAAAAAACCTTTCTTACTGCTCAGTCTTAGATTTGCTTTCTTTGCAAGGATATATGAAGGAAGGCTTAAGAGCAACATATGTACACTTGTCTCCACATATATTCTCTTATAACACGACGTTTTCATCTTTCTAAATATTTTCTAAACAAACTTATCCAATATTTTGGTACCAACATGTGTGCAATAAGAAATAAGTTGACTTAAAAGCAGATATAAAGATTTGCTTTCTATTTATCTTGCATTTATTGGTAGTTTATCAATACAAAATGCGTCTATTCTAAGGCATCTTTATACTCAATCTGTGCTTTCAAACTGATTAAACATGTGAAATGGTGAGGTATTGTAAATAGAACGTTTTTTTGTCATATTTTCTGATTATTGATCACATGTGTAAACTCGAACCCGATGTACTTTACTCTTGGGACAGTAAAGCTCCAACATCAACGGAAGTAAACGTTGACCAAATTTTACACAATTTGTTTATATGTCAGAGTTCCTTCACATTCGCTAGACTGGGGTCATCGATTCACTCTGTTCCACATTGACTCTTATCATAAGTAGCTAGCTTACATTGTTTGGACTAGCGCGCTCTTGCGAATGAAAGAATTACTCCCCTTAGCAAACGAAACGGATGGTTCAAGAAGAAAACTCGTTTAATGATCTTTTATTTATTCGATACTTCAACTTCACTGATGTCAACTAATCTTGATTCGAAAGAAACTATTGTGTGTTAAAGGGTTTAATTATAATATCTTAAATGCCACATGTGTCGCTATCTGCTTAGCTGGCTACAATTATTCCAAACGAAATTCCACAGTAAACGTAAGGAGCAATTGAATCGGTTTCTTGTTGCTGCGTCCAGTTAGCGTATCGGTACTCACTATTTCGCTAGTTACAAATGCAAAAATCGATATGAAACGAAGTTCGGCGACCTTCCACCCAGCGAAGGTGGGGTTAGTATAACCTACAAAGGAGAGAGATTTTTCTGCTATTCTTCTGTTTTGATTTGTTAAACGCATAAAGTTTGCGAATGCTATAAAATTATATCCTACATGGACGGTTGATCTGAACTTTATCCTTACATGTTCTTTTTACTTTTGTTTTGAATTGATCCGCACATTATATTTGAACAATGACACAAAACAGTAATAAGATTGGTGTTGTAGTTTCTTTAGATATACACTAAGAATGTATATTTAATTATATAGTCCTTACGATTGCATTTACTGACGATCTGAAGCTATATATTTCGTCCATATTTTCATTTGCTGACAATATAACTGGGGTGGGTAGATGTGTCTGATATTACTTACAAAGGCAAATAAATGGCAAGTGAAAGCTTGTGGAAGAAACGTCATACATTTATGAAAATGTTTAATGGAAAGAAAAGTTGCAGTACTTAACTGCCATATTTGGATTGGTCAGTCAGAATCAAATATCCGTTGACTTCTTTTCCATTTATCGAGAGTGATTCAGTGTTGCATGGCCTAATTTTATTCCTCTGAGAAAAGTAGTTGTCAGTATGAAATTACAACACGATGCAATACCATATTATGATATTCGTTTTCTACATCATTACTTTCACATTTTGCGTTTTGATATTAATTGTCGTAGAATTTAACCTACCACGAGTAACGAAGATCATAAAAGATAACCTTACTGAATAGTACTTTCAAGTCTATGTCCAGTAGGTGCTAAAAAAAGATTGGGATAAATAATGAGGCTCCAAATGCGAGTGATGTCAAGAAGTGTTACCTATAAGAGAAATAAAATTCAATCCGGTCACAGCATGTCAAAATCTGGACTTGTTGATTGTTGCTTTAATTTGTTTTGTTTTTTTATTTACCGAAATTGTCTGTTTGGAGGATTTTGATATATGAATTTAATGACGGTATTTTAAATCTGAAAGTAATTTGTGGAAAAAACATTTTTTCTTGTTCTTTCTTTATTAGAAATTCAAATTAATCCTTGAATAATGGCATTTAATATATGAAATGTTATAAAAACATGCATGATTAATAACATAAGAAACAACTATTATAATATTACAGGCATTTAAGTGTTGCAGTATCTTATTGTCAAGTAATTAGTGGTTCAAGTCCGTTTCTGCTGGACAATGACAGTAAGTGGTATTATCAAAGTATTGGTGTGCACCATATCCACACAATACCCGTTTTACTTGGACATAGTGCGATTTAAGTTTTGATGCATTTTTCTTATAGAATCCCCAGTAAATTAATGAAATTAATATGGAGTACTTCTAACTCACACGTTCGTTATCTTTCGTCTAAATTTTGAATGTTCAACTAATTCACTGGATTAATTTCCTTCGCAAACAAGTGTAATCATTTGGCATTAATCCATCCTGCTAATATTTCAAAATATATAGCAACAAATGTGATTGGTATTCTTACATCGTAGATTGCTAATTTTTTTTTCAAGCAAACTGTGTTCATTTTATGATGTAAAGGCAGTCTTTATTGTCGCCGTAGACAGCTCAGTGTGCATAACAATATAGGGTGCTTCTATATAACACAAATGTTAACGTACATTTAGCAAAAATTAAATTAATTTAATATTTCAATCATTATGTTCACATGTAAACTCACAATAGTTATATCGGTTAGAGTGTTTTTTCTATTTTGTTATGTATATTAAAGTATTGCTCAGATCATACCTTTCTTCCATTCGTTGTTTTCATTTTCTACATCACTCATTAATCTATGACACCGTCAATACTTTAATATTTCATAACATATGTCTATTGTTGAGCAGGCAATAAATTTGTGTTCTGTTCCGTCTAAAAATACTGTCTATTTTACAATAAATACCTATAGTTTGTGGAGAAAAACAAAATCAGCAATGTAAAATATTTTCATATTAAATGTCAGTTACTATGACAACTTAATACTAGTCAGAGTAAACGAATGAACAGTACAATTTACAAATATAGTATCACTATTTCACGGGCAATATAAAATTGGCTCTCCTCACACTTGCATATTGGCATATATAATTATTACCAAAGCGTCCTTTAATAGTAATATGGGTTTGTGGTCAATTGAGAAAGCACAGAAAGTACATTTTATACCTTTATTTCTCATTATCTTCTTACAAAGTTTCGTTTGATGTTTAATGAGTATAACAACATATATAATGTAAAATATATATATGACATATATACTATTTGTTTTTACAAACATTAGAAATGCAAAAGTATCACAGATATGGAAGACAGGCCATGAAAGACCGGTCACATACCATCAAAGTTAAGTTACACATAATATAACTTTTTTTTTCATAACACTAAAGGTAAACACCTTTGCAAATTTTACCAATACACGGAATATGTCCGTCAAAGGCCTAGTTTAACGGAGGAACAGTTTTGTCAATGCAAAAACTTAAATCCAAGGTCCTCGAGGTTTGCGTTTAAATTTCGCAACAGAATGAAACTTTAATTTACAAATATATCTAACAAATATTAAGGGAATCTACTATTTCCTTTTCTGCGCCAAAATCGATCTAAAACACTGCTGTAAACAAGCCATAAATACCATTTCACTCATATTATCAAATCTAGTGGTAATTGTTTGGGAAATCGCATATTAATGCTTCATCTTGTGTCGTATATATGTCTATGTATATCACACTGCAAGCCCTAGTCAGTTGGTATACTGTTCTCTCCCACAGCAAGTAATGGGAACTGAGAAAACAGAATTTGCCATTTCATACACCAGCAAAATTTTGTGCAGAATATTTTGGCCTTATTATTAATGAATAACGCAGCCCTCAAGCCTTGCACATAAAATTATGTTATATGTGCCGATCAATACAATAAATATATAATTGTAAACAATACTTTATACAATATTTTTAAACATTCATGAGTATATCGATTTAATTATCTTATATTGTTTAGATTTCATTGTATGAAATACATTCATTTCCATCGAACATTATCTTTCAAATTTGTAATAATAATCGACCCATATAACAAAATGTTGCAACAGCTATTGATAAGTAGTCGGTTTTATGCAGAAAAGAATTTAAAATTCGGGTTACTTAATATGTCCTGCGAGAATTTATATTAATTACCCGACTACTTTATTCAACAACAAATATTAGGAATATGCAACACTGTTTCAGAAATTGATATAGTCGTTGTTTTCTTTTTTTTTAGTTTAAATCCACGATATGAATGCCTTACAAAGCCAGCAGTGTGACTCAAATATGAGCGCACAGATGTACAGTAATAGCACTGTAGAAATACACGACAGATGATTAGTAATAGCACTGTAGCAATACGTGACAGCGACTCAAGGACAATATAACACTTTATAGCATTGAATACAAACTTATAGCATCCTTAGAATCGTCAGTGCATTTAATATATGGCAGGCATTCTCACAAGACTTATAAGCCGACGTTTTTATTGCTCAATCATGCCTAGAATAAGGTTTCATGTGAATACAATGAACTGACTCCCTGAGATAATTGCCTCATTCTGTTTCCTGTTGATGCAACATCGGTGGGCCAACATCAAATCATGTGCAATCGATATGTGAACATATCCCCGCGAAAGCCATTCATCCATCAACTCTTTCCAATAAAGAACTGTACACATTCCGGCGAATGTCATTCACTATTATTCATCACCTATGCCATCGTAGGGCGAATGTAAACAAAACTGATAGAAGAACGAAGTTCAGGGACACGAATGTTCCTCTGGAAGGATGATCTATGACGTTCATCCGATTGCTGTCAAGTGTGTTATGAATGCTTGGGCGAGGATTCTGGTCTGATTGCATGACAATATTTTCATAGCAGGTTTCTGTGAAAGACAAATATGACACTCAAGAATACCTCTCTGTGAAGTTTTTCTATGGATATTTTGATTATGATTATTACAAGAAAAAACAATTGAGTAATCTTCAACTATATTTAGATTTTGCAATAAGAATTTGATATGTTTGCTTTGCATTTTAGTAGAAAAAGGAATTATTGGCGCTTTATTGTCAAGTTAGTATCAGTTGTAATGTGTACATCTAAATTAGTTCATGCATCCGAAATAAAGTGTCTTGGGATTTGTTTTCGAGCGAAACATATCAAACATGAATGTCGTAATACCTTTCCACACGCAGTGGATGATTTTGCATAAATATTACAAATTATTTTTAATACACATCTTCCGGGTGTTTTGTCTGCAGACTCATTGATTGCTAAGAAAAAAGATTTAAAACATTTTACGTTTGTTTCACAAGTTCCCAAATACTAAATCAAAGTATTACTTATGAGTATAAATTGCAAATTTTTTAATCTCCATTTCTTCTGTAATGGAATAATAACTTAGAAAGGTAAATGTTAGGAAAATACCTGGTGGAGTATGTAGTAGGAAGTTAATGTGTTTATTATTGATGATTCTTCTATTTCCCTCGCACAAAATGTCACCCTGCATTTCAACTCCAAACTCCGTACTTTCAAATATCTGGAAACAATATGAAAACTTAAAATTCTGCCTACTGAAATCGTTTCCTTCTATTAGGGGTGTAAATGTCGTAAATACTATTGTTAAAATCTTTAGATCTAAGCTACCATGAAAAAAGAAATAGTAAGTCTACACAATTAAACCAAGTTGTAATTGAAATATCATGGTCCTCAGATATAAATCAAGTAATAAGTGAAATGGTACTGTCTTCTCATTTAAACTAATTGCAATTGAAATAGTATGGTATGTACATTTAAACTAAGCCGTGAACAATGATTCCATATATTTCTTTACCACAGTTAAAAAATTGTACCCAACGTAACAAGATAATTTATGACGAATGGTAATTTTAGGACGGTTTGTTGATTATAAAAGGGAATTTCAAAGAACTGTTTCTGAATTCGATCGTGCCTTGTTTTTAATCTATAATTTTAGAAGTTTTCCGTGATTTATATTCATATCGAATTTTAAACATTCTGAGTAAGTCAGTGTTTTTATTCTCTCTATGTCAAAATTTCATGAGTCCAGGTGAATAGAAGTTATACATGGATTATGGACAACAATGCGTATTGTTTTGGATTGAAATTTAAAGATTATGCTTTGACAATCATGTAATATGTAGAAAATAAAACATTTTTATAACGTATCTGATTTATAACAACACTGAAACTTTATTTCTGAATCCCTGACAGTTTGCATTTGTTTAAAAGTTGAACTTTTTATTTGTTTTAAAATGAATAATGAAACATTTCTTTGTTTTACCAATGCTTTGATTTTGTTCTTACCAAACATTGTATAGAATCACCAGAAATTCCAGGATATTTAGCCAGTAGAAATGTTGCTGTGTCTTCTCTCCATTTCTGAAAGCACTCTAGGATATTCACTGTCAAAATACAAGGCAAAGCTCCAACTCAAGTACAGATATAATATTGGTGTTAAAAACAATAAATGCACTATTACATTTGTTTACTAGACCTTATCAACTATTAGCTCTTAATTAGTGCACCTTTTATGTTTTCATGAGAAAAGAATCAGATGCAGAATTGTATCTGATTTCCAGCAATCATTCCGGACCTTTGACGGATAGTCAAAAGCTTTTTTGTTACGAAGTATCAACAATATCAGTCAATGTCTACAGTGTAAGAAAGTTGAAATAGCTAAATATATTTTGTTCAGAAAATTAGTATCAGCCTGCTTGAGGGAAGGCACTATGCTAAATATTGGTAAACTACAGTTCCGTTCAAGGCTTCCGACAAAAACAATACATATATTCCTTTCAGCATTTACGCTTTTTGCATTTTATTTACTGATTTACCTGACTTTGTTCCAGCAGATCCTACAGTTTCTATGACCATCTCGTGGTCTTCACGACAGCCTAAATTAATCTCTCCTGTTCGTTCAGAAGCCTTGTCTGTATAGTGGTATTTTCCTTGTAAATGCAGTGGACATAGAGATGGAGTGTTTACTTCAGCTAAAATGAAAATGTTTTATAAGAGAATATTTTATTTAGTGCTCTTAATTTATGGCAAGTTGAGGTATAAGAAAAACGGTTGCGAGCATTTGACAGTCAAAGAAATATTGATCTTTCTAGTAGCGTATTGAACAAAACGGTTCTGAAAACATCATTACTGCAGCATTTTAGAGCTTTAGAAGCAAACTAGAAACAAGGATATTGGAATTTAATGTTTTCACCTTTTTGTTGCAAGAACTGTTCTAAAATGGTATAATATTCAGCAGTTATACTTACGAATGAGAATATATTTCTTTGTCTCCTTGAAAGAGCATGCAAATTTTCTCTCTTCTAAAACATCGCCTATGGAAAGGAAGACATTATAATTGGAAAATTCAAACTATTTT
Source organism: Venustaconcha ellipsiformis (assembly GCA_003401595.1). Lineage (NCBI taxonomy): Eukaryota > Metazoa > Mollusca > Bivalvia > Unionida > Unionidae > Venustaconcha > Venustaconcha ellipsiformis. Next base: position 13,079 of record QKMX01195207.1, read on the forward strand.
CCTTTATAAGAAATCATTGATGATTAAAAGATATTTTATTAAAAAATATTGGATGCACAGTACATTTTAATAATCTTTTTATTATTTTCCATAACAATGTCTTTCTTACAGATTACAAAAAAATTAAATCAAATTTTCAGAATACAAAGTATTAAGTAATCAATTTATGCTGCCGGCAACATTTATGTACTATCATCAATTAAAATTAATATGTGAACTATGATGCATTAACATGCATTTATAAACTATCAGGGATTAACATGAATTCATGGACTATCA
>QKMX01195983.1:0-11542 GCA_003401595.1 Venustaconcha ellipsiformis
TTATATTTAATGGGTTATGACCGCGGCTACAAGATTGCAGAATTCAGTATTTGGGTGTTAGACCGAATAGCAGCGGATGCTACCATTGATGGTAATTTTTCGATACCAAATATCTTCCTAAACTTTGTGCTACCGAACCATCTTACACACTCAAATATGATCTTTTCAAACGCCAAAAATAAATCTACGTTTTAAATCGCCCAGATGTATCACTAACAATTCCAGTCCAGGTTGGAGTTATCACATTAGTAAAAGTGGCCATTCATTGAAAGCACCGCTAAGTGCGAAAATACTCAGGGATACGTTACACAGACATAGATTCGATGGAAAATCGAATATGGACTGTTATTCAGCAAGGATCCACTTGTTGGTATAAAAATTATTAGATGACAACGAGAACGATTGTTTTAGACTTCATACAGTGTTATAATCAGCATGCGGCTTTTTTCTTATCTTAGTAAGATTTATTTGTCACATTATTTACATAATCCTATATCTTCGCAGCGACTATACACACACTTCATCTTGCATTCAATGGCCATTTGTTAACTGATTAATGCACATATCGCAGTAAGTGTATTTAAGGTTATGTAACTTATTTAAGCAACAAGCAAAGTTACAAAGTTCATCTGACGAGATTACTGGTCCAATGTTTGTATTCATTACAGTCATCACCACATGAATTTAAGTATGTCAAACATTGGCGCAAAGCTATTTTTAAAAGCATTTTTGTATTTTACCCGTTCCCTACATTCAAAAGCTTTCCTTAGTACAAATTTTGTTTGCGTTGTTAAATGTATTTCTACATCTTGTTATCTTTATTTCTTTACACAGAGGTATAGGGTTGTATAATTTGTCATACTTTCCAGTTGTTTCATGCAAGGAAATATTATACTGAAGCCATACAGTCAACATTCACAGTTTTTGACTTAAGGCAGACTTCTGTGTCGAAACATTGATGTAAAAAGCAAATCGTCAATAAGCTAACGATAGAAGAGGAATGCAGATACTCATAAGTTTGTTAGAAATTGATAATCATAACGAGACTGAAAATGTTGATGGGTCATGTGACTTGCCGCATGCTAGGTCCACCTTGGCAGAAGAAATATAACGTACCATCTCGACACTGATTACCTGCTCTCAATACCCATTGACATTGACTTTAATTTGTTTTTAGCTTTTCTTACAAAATGATTTGGTCTTATCAATATCTAATAGCATCATTAATTATAATGATTTGGATTTTTATTGTCCACAGTGAGAGTCTGCATCAAAATATAAAATGTGTTATTTTTTCCATTTTCTTTTAAAGAAAATTATATTATTCGGGTTAATTCGTGTGGTTGGATCTAAAGCTGAAGTATGTGCCAATAATACCTCTTTTATAGAGGCTATATTATGAAGGAAACACATACTCATACGTATATATAATACATGCATTGTATGTATGCTGTACGTTTTATATATCACAACATTTATTCATTTGCCGTTAAAAGGAGACGATGTTTGCTGCAATTAAATTAGAAGAAAATAATAACAAGTCTTTTATCAAAGAAAATGCTTGTATAGTTTACGTATAGTTTACGTATACTTTATTTGTATCATCTACACATTCATGGTCTAGCATTTATATTGTATGATTAAAAAATATACTGTAGAACTTCATCAATAGTGTTTATAAAATAGAATGGCAGGACAAATACAAAAGTTAAAAAAATACAGTAAATCAAGCAAGCATATTCGGATGTATTTATGAGCAATGAACCGTGCGAAATGGTACCACACAGACGTGAAAGCGATAGCGTTAACTTGGACTTGTAGATCTGTGTAGTTTATCCTAAAAAGTGTATTTTATCGTTTTAATCAGCCTGGTTATTGTTGGTGTTGTCTCGGATGATCGTGTTATTTTTAACTATCAAACCGATAAACTGCAAACATAAAACTCACAAATTCAATATACCATTTTGTAGATTGGGTACATTGCTGCAGATGACCTTACAGATGCACAAATCTCCAATGTGCCACTACCACCATGTGTAGTAAGTTTATTTTCACAAAATATGTGAGTTTTGAGCAGCAAAGGAAACAAAGACAACTGCCACAAAAACAAGTGGAACCCTTTCTTCCAATGACTTGTATGTCTTTGTTAAACCAAAATGTCAGACTGCAAATATTCAAGAACCCAAAGCACATTTGTACGGCTTATCCGTTTTACTAGTATTCGGGTTCAATAACAATACTACAAAATGACATCCATTAAAGGAAACTTATAATATCTAACCAACTTTCAATGTGCAGATTTTGCAATGGGTTTCCATATACGATCGCAGATGGTTATTCTTTGTAGATAAAATTAACTTAGAAGGACTCACCATAATCTAGATCTGCAACGCTTTTTGGCATTTCTGTTTAAGGTTGGAATAATAATTATATGTGTGATGGGTTCTCACCCCGGCTACAAGATTGCAGAATTGAGTAATTGGGTGTTAGACCGATTAATATCGGATGTTATCATTGATGGTAATTATTTGACGAAGAATATCTTATTAAAGTTTTGTTACCGAACCATCTTATACGCTCATATATAATCTTTTCTAACGTCAAATAAAAATCAACTTTTGAAGTTTTTCGAAAGTTCCACTAACAATTCGAGCCCAATTTGGTGAAAACGCATTTGTAAAAATGGCACATCGTTCACTTTACCGAAAAATGCTAAATACTCAGTGATACGTTATACAGTCATTGATTCGATTGAGAATCAAATCTGGACTGTTATTCAACAAGGGCGCACTTGTTCGTGTAACAGTTATTAAATGATTCTTTTAGACATAATTCAGCGTTATAATCAGCATATGGTATTTTTTTAATCTGAGCAAGATTTATTTGTCAATTTATTTATATAATCATATATCTTCATCAGCTACTATGCACGAACATTATCTTGCATTAAATGCCTACATGTTGATTGATTAATGCACATATAAAAGTAGGCGTTTTCCTGATTATGCACATAATGTAAGCAACAAGCAAAGTTACAAAGTTCATTTGAAGAGATTACCGGTACAATGCTTGTGTTCATTACCGTGAAAACCATTGCAATTTAAGTATGTGTAAATTTGGCGCAAAACTATTTTTAAATGCAGAATCCTTTTTATTCTTGAGAAAAAAGTCAGTGTTTGTTCGCAAAAAGCTTATTTGGATTTTTATTTGTGCATGGTGAGGGTCTGCTTCAAAACTATCAAATATGCTTTTTTCTTTTTCTTTTAAAGGAAACTATGATTTTGGTTTAATTCTCGTGGTTGGGTTTAACTCTGAAATGGTGCAAAGAATACCTCTGTAATAAAGGCTATACTCTAAAGGAAATACACACTCACACACAAGTTATACATTGCATGTATGCTGAACTTTTCATACACCACGTCATTTATAAATTTTTTTGTTAAAAGGAAACGATGTTTGCTGAGTTTACTTTAAATTAAAAATGTAATAGCGAGTGGTATATCAAAGATAATGTGTGCATAGTTTACATATACATTTTTTGTCATCTATACATATATTGGCTTGCATGTCTATTGTATGATTAAATGATCTACTGTAGAACTTTATCAATATTGTTTACAAAAAGGAAGACATGACAAAAACAAAATTAAACAAAGATTATACAATAAATTAGGCAAGCATATTTCAATGTATTTATGTGCAATGAACTGTGCGAAATGGTGCCACGCACACGTGAAAGCGATAGCGTTTACTTGGATTTGACAACAGGACCTAGCACTCATTTGGCTGTGTATGTGTCAACGCCTAATCATTTATTGCATTTCGACTCATCTTGACTTTGATCAGTATTTGAAGTTGATAATTATTTACCCAGATCAGACATAGTTGTCTATCATTTTTAAAATTGAACTTCACCAATTCAAAACTCGGTTTGTAGAGCCAATGTGTTGTCCTTTTGTTGTGAAACCGAACCATCCCTCAAGCAAAGAAGATATTGATTTTGCATGAATGAGGCCTAATAATATTTCAAATTACTATTGTTATTTAGTGACGTTATGCTGTTGTAGATATGAGCAGGTTAGCCTAAGAAAGCGTATTTCATCGTTTTCTTCAACCTTGCTTGATGTAGGTATTATCCATTACGAACTTGTCATTTCTAAATATCAAACTGAAAAGTTCCAAACATCAAACTCACACATTCAAGATATAATTTTGTTGCTTCGATGTACTGCAGCATATATAAGCTTTTTTAACAAATTTTACAATATGATACCTATCGAAATTGTTGGGTGATTGATATTCAATCCTTAAAACAGATGCTAGGAATCATACTAGCTTTCGAGAAATCCTTACCTGTTGGAAAGCCCGTGTATTCACTGTAAGATTTTTTTAAAGTTGTGCTGTGATTTCGCACATTCGGGACAGCACATAACTTATATCTTTATCCTTAGATAGACAACATACCGTTTAAATTTGTTTAGTTTAATTTAGTTTAGCTTAAATTTGCAACAGGCAATTCTTATCTATAATTAATTTAACCAATCATAAATTACCCCAACACTACGCAACTCAAGAAAGCAATGGAACAAAATAATGAAGTTGTTAGACAAAACAACAAGTTAAAGAAAATGTATCAGCGTTGAAGCAGTCCAAAAAATGATCCACCTTTCCTAGAATCTCCAATCACTCCTTATCAAGCAAATTCCATTTATATTGGGCATTAGTGTTTAAACCCTACCGGAGGTCAAAACTCTGGATATGAGTACTAACTAAAAAATCTCCCATCCCACTGCCCTATTTCCTCTCTTCCAACCAAGATCAACACAGCTACAGATTTCAAAAGTCTGACTTCTTCACGAGTAGCAATTGATTCAGACGTCACTATTTTCACATCATGACCCATTACAAATAATACACGAGACAATGCCTATGTCATTAACCCGCAGATAATCTCAAGCGTTTTGAATGACAATTGAAACCTTTTTGCTCAGATCAGAAAAACGACGGAAATTAGGTTGAACACTTCAAGATGGGAATTACACCAGGTAAAAAGACTACAACGATCGTAATTGACATTGTTCAAACTGAGCAGCCCTCCACTACCAAGGCAACAGTGACAATGTAATAACAAATCTTTGTAACTCAAAACCGACTGTCTCGGTCTTAGAATGAGACATTATTTTAACAAATCAATGTAAAACTTAAGTTATAAGTCATGTCAAATTTAAAAAGTATATATAAACCAATGAGTTCGGGAATATTATTAGTTGGATTACCCCTGATAGCCTTAGTTTTGTCGCATACCTATTCTGCATTGCTTTGGACAATTAAAAACGACCATAATTCAGTGTAAGATTTCTTTTTGTCGCTAATAATGATATTTGTTAGTTATTTTCTCCTTTCCGTCTATGTTTTAAATCTGAACCAAAGTTAGTATATCTAAATTTATTGAGGGAGTTTTCTTATTCCTAATAACATCCTTACATTCCTGATTCTACTAAGGTACAGTTTGTTTACTAACTGTTTCTCCTGTTTTAAGGGATAGCAAAAGACGCTTGCTAGTGCAACAGGATAGTGATAATTATTATTAAAGACTTCAATATTGTCACTTATCAGGTTGTCTTCAATTTGATTTTCAAAGAGTATGAGAAACGTCGTCTAAACTGCTTTATCAAATCTCCGTTTATGTAGGTTATTATGAGTGTCAATTGCGTTAGACATGTTTATAGTTAATACGGTTGGGGAATGGTCACTTCGAAAGATGCAGATTCGATCTACTTTTTTTTATTCTGCAAGGTATGCTATTCTAGGTGGGCAAACTGTTAGGTCAATGGCATATAGTGTTTCATTCTCTGGATTTAACATAGTTATTATTTTCTGGTGTTGTGTATAACTGAAGTTTTCCAAGTAGCCAATATTTCAATATTTTTAGTCTTTTATCTCTGACATTTCCTTCCAATAGAACACTGTAATCATTCATATCTCCACATAAAATCATGTATGTTTGTTTGTCATAGACTTGTAGATTTTGTTTGTTGTTTAATTTTGCCTCCTAAGTCATATACATTATAGATATCAAGTTTGTTTGCTTCCTGATCTGACCTTCATCGATTGGGATTCCAAGGTTTCCTGTTGCTTTGTTTCTATCTTGCTAGTCCGTACAACGTTAGAAAACGGGTCACCTGGGTATATAGGAAATTTCTATCCTTATTTTCCATTAGTGCTGTATTTGAAACATGATGTCGCGTATCTGGGTATTTGAATAGTGAATTTAATGTCAGGGGTTATTCGGGTTTCTTGTAAGCATAATATTTCTTGTTTTCCATTTTCATTATTAAGTGATTAATTCGGAGACATTTTTAATAAGTCCCACGCAGTTCTACTGCCAAGGTGAACATTCCTAGGGTTTTCGATTTAAATTCTTGGATTGATTATCTAACTAAATTATCAGGGATGGTAAAACGGCTAGAAGGTAACTACAATAATCTTATCCATCAGGTGACTTAATAATCAATACGTCTGCTAAACAGGTATCTTATCTTTTTTATAAGCGTAATTATTCCAACTAGTACGTCTCTGGTGTTACTAATGAAATTGATTAAAAAGAAATAAGGTTTCGAGTGCGCTTCAGCTGTTGTTTAGATCTGTGTAGACACTTCGTGCTGGTTTGCCTCTTCATGCTCTTCCTCTTGGTTAGTTTTTCCTATGTTCTTCCTGTAACCTCTCATTTACCCTGGGATTTATTTCTAATTGGCAATACGTATCTCGTGCTTTTTGGCTATTGTTCTTTTGGTTATGCTGTACCTGTTACTATTGCTATTTTATTAGAGTTTATTTTTCGTATCCAATTTCCATTAGCATTGCTATCCCTATTAAATTGCTATTGCTGTTGATGTTATATGTTTTTATTGATGCAGTTATTGGTTTGTGATTTTACTGTTGCTGTTACAATTTGTTCTCCTGTTTCTGTTTAGGCACATCCTGCTTTTCAGTTATATTGGATGGACATGATATTGTATTTGAAACGTTCTGTTGCCATGAGTGATTTGTTTGGATGGACCTGTATTAGTTAGTGTGTTCACATTAGTTGCCCAATTTGCTCCTTCCTTCTGGCGTATTTCTGTCCTCGTGTATTTGGCTTTTGATTAGGGTAAAGAAAATGTATGTCATTATTTATATTATTTTACATTCCTTTTAGTCCTTGGGTGTTTCTATGAATTTGGGTGGTATGGTCCTATGCAGTTCGAGAACTTTCCCCTTTATCATCACATTTTCCTCGATGTCTTTCTAAGCACGTTCCGCATGTCTGTCTGAAGCTAAATTGCTAGTATAGTATCCCCATCCTTTGGATCAGCTACATAAGCGTGGTTTTGTGTATTCGTATAATACGAATGAGTTCCCTAAGGACCTAGTCTTACCAATAGCGGTGGCATTGTCTTGAATTCCAGAACCGCTTTATTGGATTAAATCCCTTTTGTTGATTAGTTGTTTTGCTTTGGTTACATTTGTTCCATACTAAATGATGTCATCTAGGAGTTTTTTGTATCCATTTGCAGGTTTATTCCCTTTAATTTGATGACGTTTAAAATTAAAGATGCGGTTTTATTTTCTTCTGTCCCAGTGTCAGTTGCGCCTTGTTATATGTTTTGTGTGCACTCTCATCTTTCTGATTGCTTTTACTGCCCGTTGCGTGGTGAATACTCGCCCTGAATGTTATTCTACTGATTCCATCTAATTCCATATATTTAGCTACCTGCTTTTTTAAGTACATCAGTTGATGATTTAGTGTAAACATTTGTCATGGTTGAGGATTTTTGCTCTTGAGAAAGTTAGTTCTTTTATGGTGATATTCTAATTTTGTTTTATATATCTAGATCGGTTATTATGGTTTGCTTTATTTATTGGGTTTGGAGTTCGTCCACGTTGTTTGCTTTCTTCCTCTTTATGTATGGTTGGATTTCTTTTAGCCTCTTGATATAGTTTGTCTTTCCATGAACTCTTCTTGCTTGGGTCTTGAGTCTTCCTCCCTGTGTTCCAACCTTTATAATTGGTTGTTTTCCTTTTTAGATATTTGTTTAGAACTGGTACATTCCGGGCAAGACATGCCTGTGTTGATATCAGTCTTAGACATTGTCTGTGCTTAAACCAGGCAATTCCACTACTGATATCTTGAGGTGCTGGTTACGTTATCGAAGGACCCTGGACTTGACTGTTGTGAATTATTTATTGATTCTTCTTTTGTACTTCAGGGTTTGAGATAATAAGGTTATCTGCTCGGTAAGTTGGTCGGTGGTTTTTCAATGGGTGTGGACTTGCTTTTCTTTCGTCACTTTTGGTTACCTCAAGGTATGTAAGTAGTAATTGTCCCATGTGAGAGGACTGGTTGTTTGATGTTGGAGTTATCCCTTTAAGGGGATTTGTGCAGTTAGTTTATCGCTGGTTATATCACTGTTTCTGTTCTCCTTATTGTGTGCTGCGCTACCGCTTTAGTTTATGCTTGGTACGTTATGTTACCATCACCACATTTTGAGAAGATCACTCTGTCCGTAACTAACTTGTGAGTTAAATTTTCTTTTGTTAATTCTTCAGTTGTATTTCTGCTTGCAATTCTTTCTCCTTTGCTTGTGGAGATTGATGTTTTGTTACCTTATCCACCTCGCCTGTTCCTAGGTTGACTTATGTTTTTGTCAGTGTTGTCTTGGTTTCGGAGGGTTGCTCAATTTGAACAACGCCGATTTGGATCGATGTAGTCCTTTTGTTTGGTGCAATTCCCATCTTTGGTATGTTCAACGTAATTTCCGTTGTTTCTCTGATATGAACAAATGGTTGTAATTGTGATTTACTCCAAATGGATTCTCTGGCAGAAGAAGACATCGGTAGCCTTTAATGTAGCATGCGTAATTGGTCATTATGTGAGTAACCTCTGAATCAATCACTACTAGTGATGATGTCAGGACTTTCGAATCTCTAGTGATGATGGTTTTAGTTGGAAGAGAGAAAGTAGGGCAGTGGGGTGGGGATGGGTTATTAGCACACACATCTAGGGTTTTGATTAATGCGACAGCACTGGTAGTGCTTGAACTTAAATATATAATATAATGTCCGTTGTTTGATGAGGGTCAATGGAGATTGGGGTAATGGTGGAGTCTAGTTTGGACTACTACAACCCTTAAACATTTTCTTTAACTTGCTGTATTGCCTACCAACCTCACCATTTTGTTCGATTGCAATCTTAAGTTGCGGTGGTGTTGGGTTAATTTGTGACATGGTTAAATTAATTGTAAACAATAATTGTATGTTACAAATTTAAGCTGAACGAAATTAAACTAAACTAATTGAAACGGAATCTTTTCTATCTAAGTATAAATTTATCAGAAGAGCCGTGCTGTTCAGAATGAAATAAAACTCAACACGACTTGCAGAAAATCTTACTGTGAATGCACGGGCCGTTTAATATATAAGGATTCCTCCCAGCTATGAGTTAGTATGATTACTAGCATTTGTTTTATTGATTGAATATTACCCACCCAACAATTCCAATCCACATTTACAATATTGTAAAATTAATGTAAAAAAATATTATGATGTTATAAGTAGTTTATGGATCTAACAAAGCATTGGTCAAGCCTTTAAAAATTAGCGAAAGACAAATTGGCGCGATCGATATGATAACAACAGCAATAACCAACGACAGTCAAATAGTTAATTTCTAATACTATTTTCTCTGTCCCCGTATTTTGCTACCATTTCGTACTGTTTTCTAAACTGGAATATATTTGATTGAATTATCTAATTTTTAAGTACTGATAATATATTTTTTACCTAATGTCGTAATCGCTTGGTTTTGGCTGCGTAAAAGTCCTAAATTTAAACACAGAGAGTCAAGCTGATACCCGACGATTTAAGCCATACAAAAACAACTTAAAGGAAACATTTCCTTTTCCGTTTGCTAAAGAAAGACACATAAATATAGGAGGAGTCAAAACCAGCTAGGCTGGCTGCCGGGACTGGTCAAGAATTCGAATAGTTTGGAGGACTGCTAGGCCTCTTCTCCGTTGACTTCAAAGACAGTGTTGGTAGCAAGATGTATGAATATTCTCTCCCAAATAATCAATAGTAAATGCTTGATATTTAAGCGATTGCAACGGATTCGTCTGCTCGCGCTGAGTGAAACTTGTCAAAAGAATGTGTGAATGACTGCAGTACTAACGACCGCAGTGGCTTATTAGCCCCAAGCTTGGATGAGATGGAAAACACTCCTTTGGCTTTTTGTAGGAACGCATAACTAGGATAACCCAGACGGATAGAAAGACATAAAAATTGCATGTATTCATGCAGTGTCCATTTAAGAAATTGCACAACATACACCCAGGTTTAAAATTCAAACGTTTTAATACACAACAAACAGAATTTATACAAAGTGAATTATGTTTCAAGCGGGAACTTATTTACAACGTTGGCAATGTTGTGAAGTCATGCTAAATAAGAAGACAGCTATAATGGTTACAAAACCTAGTTTATACTTTATCATTGTTTCTAGAATAGTCACATCCAAAATAAATCACTAAGTGCTCTTAAGGATATTCAACACAGCGTGGATGAAGTAAATGCACACAATATTGTCCACAAACCATGCAATATGTGCCTTGTAATTGCATATTGTTGAACTTAATCGTTTTTGTATTTCCTCTCATAAAATTGACAATGTCGCCTTTCAACGGAGGTAATACATACCAATCGAAATTATCCATACAGTGAACGTTGAGAAAGTACATGGCCACACAACGGGTTCCTGGAAGATGAATCCCACCGATGTTGATGACCAAAGCATGAATACCTTTAGGTTGCGATGAGGAAGATCATCTTTAGCACACACTACATAATCCCAAGAAACTGTGTAAAAACTGCTTATCAAAAGGTAAAACAATTTCCACAGGCAATGATAAGTCATCAATTAAATCTTTGAAAATCTCAATGACTTCGTCTCCGTACTCTGGAGAAAGACAGATTTGATTCCATAGATCTCCATATGTCTTTTTAATGGGAGGAATAGTCACAAAAGTCTTTATATAACGTTGCAACCACTGATTCTTTTGAGATGAGACACCAAGTGGCATCTGGGTACTCTTATAAATTTTATTCTTAGCTCATCATCATAAATTTATCGTATTGCATTTGATTTGGACGATCATTTTGACATCCAAGGCAATGTTTTGGGGTCAAAGCTGTCATTTGTTACAGCCAGGTGATTACCAAAAATATTTGACTAAATATGCTTTTTATTCTGGCAATATCGACATCAATATGTCCACTTTGTTTTTTCTGTTGGGTCTGTTTCAAATATATCATCGTCTCCCATTTCCAAAGCGGCTCCACATTCCAAAGAGGAGTAAGAGTCTTCGATAGATTCTCATAATCAAGAACCACTTCACTCAAACTGTTGATATAGATCTTATAATTGAATTATGTAAACAAGACAACATTCGTTGTATTTTAGGGTTGGTGTGGATAGATGTATCTGAAACTGACTTTTCCAGACGGA
>QKMX01196722.1:0-10759 GCA_003401595.1 Venustaconcha ellipsiformis
TAATAATAATAATAATAATAATAATAATAATAACCATCATTTTTGTCGATATTATCTATAATGTTAAAAATGTTGCAGCTTTTGTGGTGAGCGGCTTGATCAATGTCAACACTTCGACGCTAGAGCGTCGGTTTTACCTGCCAAGCTCCCGGGTTGGAGCGATCTCCAGTGCGTATGACTTTACGGCGGCCATTATCGGCGTCTTAGCAGGATTTTACGGGTCCTGCCGGAACAAAGCTAGATGGTTGTAGTTTTCGGCTATAGCATTTGCTGCCGGATCACTCACTATGGCGCTTCCGCATTTTATTACTGACATGTACCAGTCGGGTGATAGCATCGTCAAAACCTGCAGTTACAGCCGTAAGTGTTTTTTTCAAGAACCTTAAGTGAATTTGTTAAGGACAAATTTAAACATGTGAGATTGAATCAAAATAAGTAACATAAAAGAGTCAGAACCAAACAGTTTTGAAAAATTCAACAAAAAATTTATTTCCCTATAATAGAACGTGAAAATGCACTATGCATTAGGGAAATTACGGTATTAAGAATTAAAAGCCAAATAAATAAATTTTTATTCTTTTCCAACATAAATCTAACGCTGTAAGTTTTAATATCCCTATGATGGTCTGTGTCGTGGCGATATGCCCACATTTTTTAAAATCACAATAATACAGTCCAAATATATATGGGGTTTTTTAAATATCACTTTCAAACCCATGGCTCTAATTCTAACAATGTTATTTTGAGCACTTTGTATTTCCAGACTAATTTTTATAATTTGAATAATATCCAACCCGAAGGAAGTACTGGAAACAACAATAATTCAAATGATTCTGCTCAGATCTTAGATCATGAATAAAAATGATTTGCCAGTAAAATGTTTTATATTCGTCTACCTAATCTAGGTCACAATTAGCATTTTCTAAAACAAAAACAAAATATTACCTTATGTAAAATTTCACCCATGAAAGTTCAAAAATTTAACAAAATCTCTGTAACAATTAAAAAGTGAAAGTGCTTTTTAATGAGTATTTGCTCACAGGATATTTATGTATCACATTTAGAAACACGATGTCATAAAATCATAAATCACGATGAAGGTATACTTATTAATGAATACAAATTTTAAAGATTGGTACATAGTAAACACTGAATGTCAACTAAATTATTAAATCAAAAGCTATCCGCAAAATGTTAGATGGGTTTGCATACATATACAGACACACAGACACACACACACACACACATGAACATTATAACATAGTTTTGTTATACATTGAATATACATTGAAATTATTAGCTCACAAACTGAAATTATCATTCAGTACCTATTGCATATTTACCATCTCGATAAGATTACCTACCATAACGCAAAAAAAAACACTTGGGTAGGTGTATTTATCCCTAAATGTTTTATAGGAAACACGGTATTAAATGTATGGGCAAACATATAATAAAGAACAGAAGGGTTTGGCTGGCGAGGAGAAGTTGATAACGAAAATTATTTTGTTGGAAAACAATTTATTTTAGAGCGAACTCTAGTTGTAACTGAATAAAGAGAGACATTGTTTTATTGATGGAATTTCAGTCCTTTAAAGGTCTTGAGTTTGGAAGACTCCTTACTGAATTTCACATGGCTCCATAGTGTTCAATTGAATGCACATGTTTCGAACACATATAGGTGCAGAAATTGTCTCATATCCTTTCCTTTACAAAGAAGCTGTTGTTAAATATAGGTTTCATCGTGAGCACTTAGAATCTTGAAGTTATTGAATTTTCAATATGATAGTTTTACATTGGCTTACTATGTAAACTGAATTTGTACCATGAGTCCAATAAAGTGCTGCTAGAAATTTCTATTATCTTTTTTAATTCAGAATTTCCGGAAGCGTGTGAAGAAGATGGTCTTCCTCACTACATATACATTCTAATACTGGGACAGTGTCTGCATGGTTTTGGGGGTGCTATTATGTACAGCATTGGGATTGTTCTGATAGACGACAGTGTTCCAGCCACCAGTTCTCCACTATATCTGGGTAATATAAATGCACATTATTGCTAGTTTGCATAAAGAGTTGACGCTATATTGTGTCTCCGTTTTTTTGCAAAGTTCCTACAACGAATTCTAAGCTTACATATATTCCGCAATGTTCTCTCTGTGCCAGGAAGTGTTTCATTTCTTTATTCGTCGTTATTGCTATTCCCAGTTACTCAGTCTGTAACCTATTTTATTCAGTCCTTGACCTATTTTATTCAGTCTGTGATCTATATTATTCAGCCCGTAACCTATTTTATTCAGTCCGTAACCTATTATATTCAGTCCGTGACCTATTATGCGTGGTCTTACCGCTAGAACTCAGAAAACAATCGGCACAACCCATAAGTCTGTGGCACCTTAGATGTCATGGGAATAAAGTTGCAACCTGATTCTTCTTGTGCTACATTTTCTTATTTTGTTGTGGATACTTCGTAGCACATGTAACATGACACACAAAATATTAACCCTTATTCTTTTCACAGAACAACGTTTCACTCTGTGTGTGTGTGTGTGTTTGTGTGTGTGTGTGTACTTTTCTTTGGCGTTCTAGACACACAGGGGACCAGTTCTTTTCTTGGCATGGTTCGCTTATGCATCTAGGTTGGACATTTGGAGAGGTGTTAAGTAACCCCATATATCTAGCTAGGCAGCATATAATTTTATATTATTTCCAGTATATTTCTTGTTAAAGACTCGAACTTTTGTTGTTCACGAATTGAACCTTTGAAGTTTCGTTATTGTGTGAGAATGTTAAATTCATGACGTGTACAACAAGCCAGTGTCACTATGAAGCGATTGCACATATTTAGAACCCATAAATAGATGGCTGCGGCCACCAAGTTCTTTGTAGCCAGATATAACTTCAGGTTTTGTGATTTCCGTATGAGATGAATGAGTTGGTTGATTTGAATCTATCAACACTACAACAAACAACACGAACAAGAGTCAAAATTGTTCATAAGCGAAAGTCGAACCGAAGGACTCAGTGATTACGTCCATATATAACATGTGTACTAACTGAAGATGTACTGATTCTGAGCGACACTCATACTGTTCAATTCAAGGAGTTTATGCTATAAGCCAAGGAAGAGTAAATGCCGTGATTAACGCAGTCTTGATTGTTTTATGATGGGATGATGTTGTGAGGCCCACAATCGAGCAATCCCGGGACATTCTGTCACACGTCTCAATTTATTATGGATCGAATTTAACAAACCTGCTGAATTAACATCCTTAAATATATCGATGGAAAATATTACAATACGACCACGAGTTTGATGTACGGGCAAAATTATCAGTCTAGTAAAAGATTCACGCATTATCTGCTTCATATATTTGACGTTGTAAATTTTTGTCAGTTGCAAAATACCCAACTATAAAGATAAAAACAAAACTATTAGCTGCAGAGTCCAATGGGGTGAAACCTTTTTTCCCAGAGACTTCTACATAGGACTATCCGTTTCATCAAAATGCTTTCTACACATGTGCGTCTAGCTTCATGCCATGTCCTATGACAAGAACAATGGAATTTTGATGTTTCATGTCATAACCATTTTAGTAGCATGGATCCACATTTTTAATAAAACCAACACTCAAGGGGGAGATAAAGATTCAGTCTACAAAGACAACACCCAAACGTTTTCGTTCGGACAAAACCTTCGCAAAGTTGCAAAGGTAGTCTAGTAATTCGCATCATCCTTATTGATATCGTCATCGACACTTTGAACAACACATTTAGAGTTTAGCTCTAGAGCTGCGAATTGGTTTAAAATAATTCGAAACTAAAGACTCATTAATCATATTAAATGGATAACTATTAGAATATCAGTGCTATAAACAGACCCATTACAGAAGTTTTAGCATAACGATCATCGAGACAGTTAAGAAACTAATACCCTATTGTTTTAAACTAAGTAACGTAAAACGCAAAAGAACTAGTATTGTAGACTAAAGCTAACATGCTTTCCCTAGAATACAAAAGTGATTGTTCCTAAAAGAATTGTGAATTAAAACCCAAGTAATCTTAAATATTCGCTAGTTATCCCAAACGTATAAAATATAATGAGTGAGTTCCAAGTCTTGAATGTGCTGATATACCAATAGTTTGTTCTATTACAATGATATAATTAATAAATAGGGAGCAAGTATCAGCTTCAATATCTAGCTTCCCGTCAGTTCTCAGCCATGTCCACGCCAGAGACTGTGAAATCAAAGGATCCAACTTGCAAATTTATCATTGAATCCCGGTTACATGCTACTGCCAAGAGCATCCCCTGACGTGCCAGTGTCCCCTGACATTCAAGCCATTGGACTGGCCGTGCGAATTTTACAACGTGGCATACAATGTCTCACAGCAGCCAAACGAACCACTATAATCATAACTATAGCATACCATCATAATATTAACATACACTGTCTGCAGGACACTCACGCAGCAGACCGGTTAGCAGGATGATACATCACTGTAGACATATGACCTAGTCTCATCAACGCCAGACCCAAAATTCGTCATTGCAAGTTGCGACATTACCGATAACTCTCCAGTTTCTACGATAAGATCCTGAGATGGGTTCCAGGATGGAGGGTACAAGATTGCTAATTGGCGACCTCAACATTCATCATCCTGACAGGGGCTACTCGCGAAGACGGGAAACACTTGGTAGAGTGGGCAATGAACTATAGCTTCCTTCTGACACAGGACTCCAAGCTACGTGGGACCTTTCATTGTGCAAATTGGCAAAACGACTAGGCATCAGACCCTTGTTGGCTTGATTGATGACCATCATCAGCCAGTAAGCACATCAGTTCTAGACGATTTCCCACACAGTAATCACAGACCAATACTAATACTGATATCCATATTGGACTTCAACTGCCGACTATACACAGCTCCTCACAGCGATGTTGGAACGTCCGCAAAACAGACTGGGCGAAGGTCAGTGACAATTTGGAGTGTAGCATAGCCACTATTCCATCCCGATGCATCTTATTCAATGACGCTCATCACCACTTCCAAACAGCCATATTCAAGGCAGCCACTCATTCCGTCTAAGGTGGCAGTCGAGAAATCTATACTTCCTGTTTGAATGAAAACTGTCAGGCCCATCTCAAAAAGTATGAGCAACTCATCAAACTCCAGTTCAAGTCCACCATATTGTGAAACCTAATGATGTTGCTCGCAACTTACTACAACTCTCAGAATAACTCCTGGAGAAACAGCACCTACGTCAAGTACGAAATGGGAGGGGACAATACTGCCGTCAGAAGTCAAATGAACTAGGTCAAAATACTCCAAATGCACGTACAACGACAGAGAGGATATGAAAATATCCTTTCCGAGTCCCTAAATCACCTTGGACAGAAGGCAAAGATATGGCTAGCCGCCTTATAAACCCGGGTAGCTAGGGATAGATTGCTGCGATTCCAATGTCTGAGAAATATGCCAATAATGCAGCGAGTTATCAGCCAGTCTCCTTGCTTTCTGTCTGTTACAAGGTACAAAGGAGCCTGATTCTCGAAAGAATCTGGTATGACTTGGACTCAATCATATATATTGAGCAGGCAGGCTTCAGGCTTGTCCTCAGTACTTGCAATCAAGTCCTTGCCATGACCACGTTTGTTGAATTAAGGTTTCAGAGTTGTTTTGTTCTTGATCTAAGAGCGGCATATGACACGGTCCGGCATGAAAGGCAGTTTTTAAAAATATCTAGAGTTTTGCTGCACTGGATAGTTGAGACTATCATACCGCCGCGATTGGCGCTTCAGATTGCATATCAACGAGAGAGAGAGAGAGCTGCAGCTCGTGGAGACGTCACACTAATAGACCACACAGAGGTCTGTTCTTTATCCAAGTCTGTTCAATGTTTATATAAATGACTTGCATGAAACGCAGTCGAAAATTTCATTTATGCAGACGACAGTGCTCTCGGGATCCAATGTTGCTCATTTATTGAGTTGGAGGAGGTACTGGACAAAGACTTAAAGGAAATGACATATTTCATCACGAAATGGCGCCTACAGCCAAACACAACAAAAACAGTCTCCTTCAAAATGCAAATGTGAACAATGAGCTTTTGATCCTCCGATGGGCAACACATAAAACAACGACCCGACGGCAACATACGTTTATGTGACTCTTTACATATCACTGACATTCTACAGACAACTGAATAAAGCTTCAGCAAGCGGGAGCGCTAGAAACTGGCTACTCCTACTCCTCAAACTGGCTCGCTCAACCTGGGGCTCTAAGGCTCAGACAATCAAGATATCACCTCTGATCACTGTTATTCAACATCAGAATTTTGCGTTCCTGTCTGCGCTCGATTGTCCCATACAAGATTAATTGACGTCCAACACAACATAACAATGCACATAATCTCTGGAACACTACGTTCTGATCCTTTACTATGACTGTTGGTACTTAGCAACATTCCTACTCCACAACTCTGTCGCCGTAAGTCAGTCTCAAAATTGCAGGCTAGTGGGAAACTTCCCCTGTACATGGACATACCTCGCATCCAGTCTGATTAGGTCCGTTGCTGAAGACTATGACAAATATGCATGTAATGACGAAAGTTCTTCAATAGATGTTGTAAATCTCGTAGCTGAGCCATCTGTCTGACCTCCTACCACGATATATGTTGACAACGCTGAATGGTTTCCGGAAATAACAGGGTCGTTGCGCAGTCAACCTTGTCCAATGGGGCCAGACCACTGACTTTTCCTATATCTGTTGTGATCTACAGACCATTTAGACCAAAACAATAGCAATTCAAAAAGGGTCGACCACAAGCGCCTCCGCTTCTGTAAATACAAGGTGATCTCACAATAAAACAGATATTAATAGGAGAAAAATAAAGATGGATATAACAACAATTACTAAACAGAAAACGAGAAAAAGTCTACAACCAGAAATGCGAAAAAAAGTAATGGATGCAATGACTCACGTACCAACGAAATCCTCGACTTCCATTCATTAGAAAGGCAATATTTGCTATAATTGAAGTACCATCACTGTAATCAGGATCATGTATTCAGTTATTAATGACACCAGCTAAACCAGATTTAGAGAATATGTTTAAAATCTGAAGATGAAGCCGACAGAATGGACACCATTGAACAAAGTCAATCCTTGTCATTCAATCTTATTATAGTGCAACTGCTGCTGTAAGAAGGTAGTACATATCCATCAAAATACACAAGACAGAACAGGTATATTACCAGGATCGATAGTTTGGAGCAGTATTATAATTGGTCATTTAAAGACTGCTTCTTTGTTTGATTTTGTGACCAACATTAATGCGCATATTTTCTGTGGATACATTCTGTCAAACGCAAGGCATTTGCACGTTTGTCTCACTATTATCATTAACATTTCTCGCGACCTTGACTTCATAAGTGGCGTTTGAATTTAGGAGGAAAATTATGATCACCTCGTTTTCAATACAGTTTCAGAGTGTGTTGGAGTTAACCAAATGTTCAAACACCGAAGCAAAACATATCATTGAATATATTTCCAAGGTGGTCTAATTATGTATGAATGTGTTAAATTGAGCAGTTCCACTGAAGATAACATATAAACATTGCTTAGGATATTCGTTTTAGTTTACTACAAGTGTACTGACATGGAATATTGCAGTGAAGAACTACTTTTGTTCAGCAAGAATGGTTTCATTATCCTATTCTGAATAAACTGCTGCTGAACGGCAGTTGGCTGTTCAAATGTTCAGAGCGTTTGAATGCAGCTGAATATAAGTCCTTTAATGGAGATTTTGTAAACCTACACGACAACAAGGGCTTCAGCAAATTAGTAGTTATGTATCATCAACGGACTTGAACCCTTACACAGTTTAACCATGGCTTCCTTACAAACATCAGTTCAACAGGTTTAGACGTATTTACAGGACGTTTTGTTAAAGGTTCAGGAGCCGGTGCAACGAGTGTGCACTGCATTCACGATTTGATTTAAGGCGATGTCTCCCATAAGGTGATCAACACATGCAAATCGCGATTGTCAGGCGGAAACATTACAAGAGGCAATAATCAATGGGGGAGTGAGCTTTAGACGGAACGCACATTTTATGACGCAAACAAACGCTCAAGAAAGGAAATTTATTTGCAGTGGAAACCAACTCTCCGGCACCTACGCGTCAGCAAGGACGCGGCAAAGAGTAACACAAAGAATAATGCGACAAAATGAGGCAAGAAACAAAATTACTGAGGTAGTGTGATTTTGTATTACCAATTCAACATCATAAAATATGTGAAGTGAACTCAACCAATGACCGGATCTGAAAGAAATCGACAGAGAAATAAAGAACAGGATACGATTCAGAGACAGGGGTCAATAATCATTGATTTATGTCGCAATTGACTACAAGAAAAATAGTGTACCCGGAAGATGTAGCTGAAATGACAATGTAAGAAGCCCATTTCCTGAACATACTTAATAGCTCTTCAGGGACACGTGCGTATTCCAAACTAGAGGGTATTCCTCATCTTTCCATGATAACTGTGTGCTCATGCATAGTTTTATTTATGCTTTGTAGAAATCAACATACTATAACCTATTTATAATCAATTTGTTTGTAACTATGTGTCAGTAAGAAAGGATTACAGCTAGTCGTCATACAAGACGATATCGTATCCCCAACACACATGTGGTAAGGTTACGTATTTGTTTCTAAGAACTAATGTTTCCTGTATGCTCGAACCGTAGGCGCTATAACGTTACCTCTATAATAAGCTTGCAAATAAAAATATTGGCTGATAAATGTACTAACAGCTTCTTGGTGTGTTAGTTTGCATTATACTATATAGCCCTGAAGATAACAGCTTGTGACACAGAACACATATCGTCCATCTGCGTGTTTGTCTATTCACGTGAACTTGTAAGCTGGTCTAATAATGAAACAGTACAAACAGATAGTAATATGATGCAGAGGTTTTTTCATCTAAATGATGAACTTCAAACTTTAGTTTAAATTTCCAGTGCTTTTAATTTAAGTCCTAAAATACATTTCATCCCAAAACATAGAAGTGAACTACATCATTCTCTATAAGCTTACAACATCATTCCCTATAAGTGTACTACATCATTCTCTGTAAGTGTACAGCATCATTCCCTCAAAGTGCACTCCATCATCCCCTATAAGTGTACTACATTATTCCCTATACGTGTACAACAACATTCCTTATAAGTGTGCATCATTCACTAGAAGTGTACTACATCATCCCCAATAAGTGTACTACATCATTCCTGTAAGTGTATAACATCATTTTCTATATAATTTACTACATCATTCCTATACGTGTACAGCATCATTTCCTTTAAGTGTTCAACATCATTCCCTATAAGTGTACAACATCATTCCCTGGAAGTGTGCAACATCATTCCCTGGAAGTGTACTATAGCATTCCTTATAAGTATACTACATCAGTCCCTAAAAGTGTAATACATCATTCCATATGAGTAATTATTCAGTCCCTATAAGTGTCCTACATCATTCCCTCAAAGTGTAATACATCATTCCCTATAAGAGTAATACATCATTCCATATGAGTAATTCTTCATTCCCTATAAATATACTAGATCAGTCCCTATAAGAGTGTAATACATCATTCCATATGAGTAATACATCATTCCCTAAAAGTGTAATACATCATTCCCTATAAGAGTAATACATCATTCTATATGAGTAATTCTTCATTCCCTTTAAGTGTACTACATCATTTCCTAAAAGTGTAATACATCATTCCCTATAAGAGTAATACATCATTTCCTATAGAAACCATCAATTGTAAATTTATTGGTTGGTCCCATAGTCTCCCTTCCATAAAATTTCCTTTTGGCCTCATTTACGTCGTGTCCATTCTAAACGCCCATGCCACATAGTAAACAAAACTCCATATCGGTCAAAAGATATCCTACATTTCAAAAACGTTTCGGTCCCATAATGTCCAGTCTATGTGGCATTTCTCTTGTTCTCTGTGATAGCCCTACCCTTTTAGATAGGGACACATGTTTTCCCTTCAATTACTGGCCATTCTATTTTTTCACTATTTATTATTTTGCATTTGAACCACGTTAAAGTCTACTGATACAACTCTGTGTACAATTTGGATAAAATTACTCCCCTTCCCAACCTTTAGTTTGTGTATCTCGTTTTTAAAAACCGTAACCAGAAATCAGAATTTTAGAATTACATATGATTTTGTCCTGTTGTTATCAGCTACTGTATCTGAAATTTACAATATGACTTTATTGTACTAATACATTTCTGATACGGATAGAACGAGTTAGAAATGCTGATTTTGTACTTACTAATACATTTCTGATATGGACATAACTAGTTGGCAAATGCCGATTTCGTACCTATTAATACAGTTATTGTACGGGCAGGTATCGTTGTAAATGCCGATTTTATACTAACATTAAGTAAGAATACTGACTTGCTGACCCTTCCATATTCCTATACGTTCTCCACAAAGAAGAGGCAAATTGTTTTTGTTTACTTGGTACCATCCTGTTTGTACAAGATATCTGCATTACCAATTACTCTGTTTAGTCTCCTAGTTATAACTTTAATCATGTGCTCTCCGCGGAGTGTTTTCTCTTTCCAGCCATTCTGTTAATCAACAATCCCTTTGTCTTTCTTCAATTACGATGATCTCAGTAATACTTATTATCATTATATTTATTATTATTATTATTATTATTAT
>QKMX01197071.1:0-13187 GCA_003401595.1 Venustaconcha ellipsiformis
CAGCTGCTTCATTAATGATTTCTGTGGAATTATTACCGTCTCGTTTTCCTCCATTTAAGATTTCTAGTCTGTAGGACATGTAGTAATAAGACCGCTTCCTCTGGTACCTGTGCTAATACCAGCGATTTTTTTATATCCGAGTAAGGACACTTTTTTAGCTTCTTTGGTTTGTGTCTCGAATTCTGAAAATTCATTTTTGTTTTGATCACTAGAAATTTTAGATATACCACTGGACTTTCGAAATACAAATGGTATCCAATTTCTTTATGAAATATTGGCGGTGTTTGGATTTAATAATTCATCATGACGTGCATAACCCGATGCTGCAATTGTTGTATGGTTGTTTCGAAGATGTTTACGATCTTCATCAGTAAATCGGGCTGGTGGTTTTGGTTTTGGTTTTGGTGTAACAAGATCCCTTAAGTCACTGACCTCCTCACAAACTTTGCAAATACTTTCAAGTACTCGTTGTATTTCTTATGACTGAGGCCGATCCGCAGCTATTTCAGTTTGAAGTTCTTGTTGAATCTTTTTTGTTTTGTTTAGTTATTTCTGCTATTTTTTTCAGTTGCTTCAGTAGGATTTCTCTAAAGTGGGAAGAATATCTTCGGTAGCCTTTGTAACCAATTTAAATAATTGTTCTGCACCTTCTGCAAATTCCACACGAGAATCCTGACGAGCTTGTAGCTGTTTGACAGAATCACGGACGGTAGATATTTCTTAATTGCCTCTAGTCTTTCTCGAGCTAGTCTATCTGTATGAGATTCCATTATTGATGTTATTGATATAATAATCATTTAATAACAGCAGCAGAAAGGGTGAACGACCAACAGTGAGTGATCGAAGAGTAAATAAAAATGCATAAAACATTGAAAATGCGCTTAAAAAAATAGTAAAAAATAATCTAACCCAATTAGACAAACTCTCGGTCCATTAGAGGCTTCGTTTTGGCGTTAATGACCTTATATTTTCATTTTTTGTAGGAAGTTTTATTTTTCAAACAAATATAATTCAACCAAGCGGTCTATTCACCTTTTCTGCTGCTTCGCTTCATGCAAAACATTTACTAATTTTGCAATGTAGAATACTTAAAATATTGAATTTAGCCTGGGAAACAATCCCCCATTATTTAGCTTAGACAATCAGGATTTTATTTATCCGGTGCCGAAAATAAGCACACGCCTATCCAAGTTCTAATACACCTCATATTTCCGCTCTTTCTTAATAAAAAGATTTCTGGTACATCTCGTCTGATTACACTTATTTCAACAGGCACAGTTGTTTGTGTATCATTTCAGGGATAGTCATTCCTCGATGTTTATGACCCAAATTCACTTCTCTCGTTCATCTGTCTGACCGGTATCAAATAGACCCTAATTAAAAATCAATCACACCACAGACAGGAGTATTAATACCACCGTTTTAACACAATACCTATACCCATTCGTCAATGTAATCAGCTATGTGTCACATTTATCCTCAGTTATGTGTTGCCATAACATCTCACACAATTCACACTATTACTATGACATCGCCGAAAGTGACGCTTTTATTGCAGGCGAGGGTAGATTCATTTCGACGTTTGTCACAAGATGTGCAGTAGAAAATATACATTGAAGCACACAAAAATAAAAGCATTACCACGATGTCAATGTAAAAGAAAAGTCATTCAAGGAAGGCCAATAATTGTTACTTCAGAATTCAAGAGCTTTAACCAGAAAACTCGCTTCATTGTGGGCTGAAACATCTGTTGTCGATAAAGCTTCTGAACAAAGGATTGTGTCGTATACTGGGATGCAAAATTTCGTTAATGGTAGCAGACTGAAAACTTACCAGCGCATGAAAGCTCATGAAGCTGCTCACATACCTCAACAATAAACAAACAAAGAAACAGTATAAAAAAACAACAAACAAAGGATAATTGACCATGACAATAAAACTTGTCTACGTGGAACTGAATTTAAAATTCGGATGCCCCCAAAAAGGTGTCTGTCAGGGCGATATTTTGATTGTCCATCCACCTTTATACACACAGATGATGAACATATCGATGTAAACGATCAACATAATGCATAATAAAGACAGACCAACAAAACCACACCGACAAAGAAGATTCGTAGACATACACAACCACACGGACAGGTTATCAGCTAGACGAAGAATATCTCGCAGATAAACAAGACCACGCAAACAAAAAAGTCCATGACGCTGAAGAAGATCATACATTGAAACAAGATCTTTCTGACGAACAAGATAATGCAGATGAATATGATTATCCAGACAAACAAGATAGGGATCACATAGCCATAGAACATTTTTGTGCAGACACACCTAAAGTGGTATTATGCAAGCCTGTTGATAAAGTTTGACAAAAAGATAAGTCATATATGTATGGAATAAAAGTAAAAACCTTTCATAAACTAACTGATGAACTACGCGAAATTAAGTGACAGTACCTATAAGGGGAGATGGTAACTGTCTATTCAGAACTTTTAGTTACCTGTTATTTGTTGTCTAGACAAAACATATTAGTCAGGGAATATTTAACGAAGCAAAATAAGGAATTGTATCAAACAAATGAATCCAAATCAGTGCATATATCGTTGAATCAGCGATGTGTGATCTAGGAACCTTGGGTATAGATACGTAAATGCTTTTGCGACAATGCTTGAAAAAAGTATATATTTCTTACTCTCCTCTTCGCACAAAAGGTTCAGCAACAGATTCAGGTATATGCATTCAAAACATCACGAGTATTTTGAACCAGTGCTTCACGCAGACATTAGATTAATACACATTGTGGAACTATACCTCAATCAGAAACCATCTGACCTCTAAATACTGACAATTTTTGTTCGAAAGTGTCTCGGATGCGTCACTGGTGGATGAATATGAGGATGAAGCCATTGTATAGTCGTCGTGCAGAGAAAACGTTGATACTATATTCCTTCAGACATTCAAAGATGTGCATTAAAACATTAAAGGGATTTCAGGCCTTTCAAAAGAAGCTGATCCTAATGATTCTTTTAAATATTTTGTGCAATTTTGCTGAAACTCTCTTGCAAAGGTCAAAATACGAGTGATATGACCACAAGTTGAACAATATAGTAGTAATTGTTATTCAGATATTGTACCTTCTTTATTAGTTGTACCCGTCGTACACGGGATTGTCTGTTGTCCTAAGTCCGTTGCTTGTAATCAGTCGGTCCATTAGTAAGAATTTGTTATCGCTGTGCCTCTTAAAACCCTTGAAGGATTGCCATTAACTTTTACACATATCTTTATACCATGGTTTTGTTGGTCCCACGTGAAAATTATTCATTGCCGGATATATAATATTGCAAGACAACATCCAACATTAAAAACCTTGTTAATTCTACTTCTCCTCAATGATGACGTCAATATGGGATTTTCACTAAAATAACTTCTAACGATATCTCGTTGGTCTTACAAGAAAATGACCCCATCTGACAGCCAAAATGGTCGCCACGGCAACCAACTAGAAAATCTTGTTATCCATCTTGAAAGTCTTATAGCTGCTTCTCCTACATGGATTGTCATATCAACATATTTTGTTTACTAAAATACTTCCGGTAGGTCCTAAATGGAAATGATACAATCTAAAGTCCAATGTGGTGTCTACAGAGGGCATCTTGAAAATCGGTTATTGGTACTTCTCCTAAATGAAAATCATATCAACATTGAATTTCAGTAACAGACTTTTTATGATATTTAGCTGTACCTAAATAAAAATGTTGCCAATCTGACATCCAATATGCCCGCTATGGCAGATATATTAAAATATTATTTTCACTACTCTACCTAACAGTTAGCCACATTGACTTGTGTTTTCACCAGAAGACTTCTAATGATGTTCAGTTGTTTTTAAATGAAGATGTTACCGACTTGACAGCCGATATGGCCACCACGCAGCGACCATCTTGAAAATCCTGTTATTGCTTCTCCTCTTGAATCGATGATCATATCAATACGAAGTTTTCACTAAAAGACTTGTTATGATGTCTTGCTGGTCTTGAAAGAAAATGATGCCGATCTGACATTAATATGGCCACTACAGCAGCCGTCGTGGAAATCTTGTTACTGCTGCTCCTGAATGGAAAGTTATATCTTCGAAGTACTGTTATATCTACTCCTCCCAAAGGATGGCTATATCAACAATGGTTTTCACCAATAAACTTTTTAAGATACCCGGTTGGTACTACATTACAATGATGTCAGTCATACATCCAATAGGGTTAATACAACGTCTGTCTTAAAGGTTTTGTTGTCACTACACCTCCTGAATATATGACCATTATGACATGGGGTTTTGAACAGTTCTAATGATGTCTCCTCAATCCTAAATGATATTGGTCTCAAGCTGGCAGGCAATATGTGCACCACAACAGCTAATTGAAATGTTTTTTTTTTACCGATCAACAATAAAAGGAAAACGAATGGTATTGTCTTGAATTCCTGGAAATCCTTTTCACCCAGTTGAGTGGCAGTCCCTTTTTGGGACCCCAATGACAATTTATCCCTTTACTGCGGCCTATAGATGTTTTGGTTACTTGTTTTGCCGATGGGTTGGTAGTGCTGAAAACACACGAGACGTGAGTGTGTCAGTCATAGGAGTTAGAATCTCGTACAGATGTATGTGTTCCAATAGGGTATCAAATAAGATCAAACAGCCCCTTCCGTACAACTCGGTCCTAGTCTACTGCGTTTATGGAAAGGCAAAATATTTGTAGAGAACGCGAGTAGTGATCTATCGCAGAGATACTATGGTGTTTTGCTGTGTACTTAGTCACAGTGCGATGCATGTATATTGTTTATTTTTGTTGGTGAAAAAGGAAAATTATAGCCAAGTTGTGATTATATTCTGTATTAAATGCTAGGAGTGGCTTAATATAAAAAATCTTGAGCGACAGATAGGAAATGCCAAATATTATGAGTTTATTGATGATGTTAGCGATGACGTAATCCTGCCACAAAAATAGGATTATCTGAGATATAGCGGTAAAAAACTAAAATCGCTGTATCATTTGATTGCATCATAGAGATTTACAATTGGCCCTAACAATGTTGTACAAAGTATCCTAAACAAACACAGAGTACACTGATGGTAATATTGGCCAAAGCATTATGAATGAGTTGCAAATCAACACTACACTGATAAACCGGTGAATCTGACATTAGAAATCGAACGAAACAAACTTGAGCAGATTTTTGAGGAAACAAAATAATAAAAGAATCAACAGAATATCGTCCATGAAACAGTATATCATCAAAAGAAAGAGGATAACTCGCCCACTGCGTCTGAAAAGAGTTTTTGATGAGGTTAGCGACGAAAATGTTTCCGAGTAGGGCTAATAAGACAGTCGCTTTGGGACCATAAGTATACAAATTTCAACCCTAACACTTTTTATTTTACAAAGTACATTACCGCCCCGCACAAGAGAAGCAGGGCAAGTATCTAAGGCAATATATACATCCTCTCTTTAGAAACAAAGTGGATGAAATTTCCGATTCAAAGTTCAACATTTCTAGGTACTTGCGACGATCACCTGACATAATTTGTGTTGATATTTTACTTGATGATTCAATTTTACTTGTTGAGGCTGACCAGTTTCTGAAAATGGAGAGTAGAGTTGGAATGCTGATAACAGTAAATGTGGCCTTATTTCTGTAAATTAGATAAACGCTCACACGTAAGTAAAGACGAATTTCCATTGCACCAAAATTCAGAAACCCAGTGGTAATGGGATGCAACAAATGCAAAGCAATCTGCTTAGAAAAATTCGAACCCTGTGGCAGACAATGCCATTCCGAGTTCTGCAGAACGCACATGCAAATATTGCCTGAGTGATTTAAGGCACGATGTTGACTAAATGTATCATCGGAGTCAAATATCGCAACCAACAAAAACAAACTTCGACAAAATTTCCCAATTAGACGCTTTGTCTAAGCATACACATGCATACAATTTCACAGCTAAAACAGCATGGTATACGCAGATCAAATCGTATGAGTAAAGCATAGTTAAATTACTCAATCCGCAACCTCTACCGCCACTGGTTGTCACTGCCACTGCGACAGCAGCAACAATAAATACCAACAAAACAACGGAAAACAGCAAAAACAGTTTGAGCGTGAGCACTGTATCTGAATACCCAGTGACACAAGAAAAGTCTGCATCCTTGCATAATAGACTTGTAGGAACAAAACTGTCTTCGTGCTGAGGAAGAACAAAAATGTCGTCTCGCCTGTTATCACTACTGAAGTGGTCGAGTACGTTCGTGCATAAACACAACAATCACAGGTGTACAAATTCAAATTTCAGAGGCGTAGTGGTGAGTTGGAAAATCACGCGTACGTTATCCATACCACCTACAAAGCAGGGAAAGACGCTCAACATCTGCTGAAAATCTGATTCCTGGAATCGTAACGGCATTGCAAAACTTTAGTCACGCTGAGATCAAAGTAGACATTGTCCTCAGCGCGCATCTGGTTATGCCGCTTAGTCGCGACAAAGACGGATTAAAACTATTACTCGGTGAATTCACAGTTGCGCCCATATGATTCTGAACCGCAAAGATAATAGTGCTATCAGAGATGAAATTTCAGCGACATTGAAAGAATTCTAAAAACGCTGGAGAATTACACTAATGCATGATCAGGATGGGCACTCAAATTTTGATAATAGTTGTTTTGAGCCGGTCATCTAGTCGGCACTATACACGGCTAGCGACAATCGAGACTTGCCCCGAAAATATCAAAAACACCTGGGTAATCTAAATTTTGGTGGTATAAAGTTTCCCGTGCAAAGTGACCAAAGCCACACTGAATAATTTTTGTACACTAAACCCAGGTATCGTTGTTAATATTCATGACTGAGGTTTTTATTTTCCCACGCACAGCACGGTCGAACCCAAATTGATTTCTTGTTGCTGAATGAAATGAAAGACTCAGAACTGGTCTCGCACTACTTATGGATACAACATTTTGATCTGCTATTTACCTGGCACGACAAGCACAACAGCAAGAAATATTCGTGCAGATGTAGCCTGCATGTATTTAACACTCAATAAATACTCATGATTTTTACTACTGCTGAATCAGTGAAAAACACCGCACAATCATGCCGAGCCTATTAAAAACTCTCAAATTTGCTGCATGCAGCGAAAGATGAAAACCTGTATATCATGTACGCGGATTTAGAATGACTGAATGTTGCAGTACAAAGCTCTGATGACGCGAATGCCCCTGATATCGACCAGACAGTGCAAGTCGTAGAATTCCATGCGTGTTTGAATATACCGTGGTTCGATGCGATGGCATGTAAGAGCCATAAGACCTTTATCGGTCCCAGAATGCAGACGATTCAGACACAGTGGAAGTATTCCTCCAATCGATCGAAGTCACAGCGAAATGGATTCGACTGTAGCTCAACTCTACAGCAGCCGCATTTAAAATGGAGGATAATAACTGTGAGCATTCTGCAGCTTCTCACTGCTGAATTTGTGAAAAAGCTTTCATTGATGAAGAGCAAATTCCATCCTGCGATAAACGTAAAAGACCAAGTTTCAAAATTACTACAGTCCGCCTGGGTACTTGAGAGGTGAAACCAATGTGGAACAGTTAGCCAGTGCAGCCGATGTCACTCAAGAGGTCAAACAAGCAAATTTATTTGCCCGAACCAAGAAAGGCTTCAAGAGTTTGGTTCAATTTGCAAATGTCTAATGAGGCCCATCATGCAGATTGATTATTTCCTCCAAATGATCGTGATTGACAAATTAAGTTACGTACGTTCAAATAAACGTTCACAATTGTTGGCGTGACCAGTAGATACAAAAAGGATAGCAGTTGACGTCAAAAGATTTTGCAAGTGTCGCAGATGCACTCGAGTGCATTTATGCACGAGGACCACTCGCATAGTGATGATTTCAAAGAATTTATCGGATTTGTGGCTATAATGATGGCCAAACACCATGTGCTAGTACGTGTCGGCATGTCAGTGTGCATCATGACCAAGCTATTGTGGAACGATTTAATCGCACTCTTGCTAAGCGATTATTCCGTCATCAGTACGCTCAAGAATTGAAGAGGTCTGAAGTGGTCTCAGGAATGGGTAATACTACTTCCATTCGTCAAAGTAGAATTAAACAATGAAGTCACACGCACGACTAGATTAAAACCAGTCAATGCGATTCTACAAAAAAGTGTTACTGTTAATCAGAAAATGATTTTACAGTAAGCGCTGTTACTGCCCCTCAGAGACAAGCTTGTTCGATATTTGTATGCACCTAGAGAGTTGGAAAGTAAGTGGACCAAAACGCCGTGCCACTGACTCAGTATAGTCTGTCGAGGTGTCCAAAATTTTACTATGGAACGGATTGATACACCAAGACAACCAACCTTTTACCGTTTGGTACCGTCACCAAGTGGAGCAATACCTCCTAGCCTTGCATTTGTGCGAGAGGAATTGTAAGTCACTGCAGCAGAGACGGAACTGTCGCAATGATTTATGTTGACACATCATTAAGTATCATCGGTCGCCATAGTGCTATGACCAAACGTGTAAAAATTATTTATATCGGGGAATAACCATCGCTTGGTATCAAGCGGGTACAAATTCAGGTACAAACTCGCTTTAGTGCATTGGTATACACCCATGCGATGGTTCCTCGATCGGGTCATTTTTGATGTGTATGCAAACTCATGACGGTCTGGAAGGCATACTAGATATAGCTTAATTTTGAGATCTTTCTGTACAATCACCGATGAAAAACCTTTGGCCTTTGTAATGTTTTTTTTTTCGGTCCGACTAAAATCGAGTATATTTGGGGTCACAGTCCCACATATTATTCGATAGCTTTACCAGAGCTTTCGTCTTTGAACTTGCTAATCACCATTTATTGGTGTTATCAAGCAACTAATATTCTTTTGTATACTCGCCAGTATCAAATTCTTGACCGAACGTGGCTGGGCCATGTTCGCGTACACGTCGCCGTGGTTATGTGCATCATCAACGAGTCAGTGTCGGTGTACAGCACCTTCACTCGTTGATAGTAAAATGGCTTGATCTAGTTATAAGTCCAAGAGCAACAATCCCATCTAGTTTGGTTTTCTCAGTCTGAGCTTTGAATTTTGTTTTTACTGTGAACGGCAACAATTCGACTATCAGTGATTTTTCATGATTCTATGGCCAGGTCTCGAATGAGACTTCGGAGTCTGTCCTGCTTGCTAGTTACATAGACAGGATCGACGCTGATTCATTTAGGCATTTTATCCGTCGTTTTTCCATCAACAAGATATTATTCATGAGCACGAAAGTAATTTTCAAAGTGAGTGGTGGCCTCTGTGCGGAGATCCGCATTCATCTGAATGCACGTAGCCATCCAGCTTGGTAGCGAAATTTAAGCACTGAATGAATAATATAAGAATACCAAATCTGATCACTGATACGGGGACGACCATGTACCGGGTATAGACAACGCTTCATGGACCAGCGCATGAACGCGTACATTACATTTATTGGTTCGAAGAGATCAACACAAATGGAGCATAATCTCAATAACTCGCAAGTACGTTTGCTGTTGGACCTGTTTAATGCGAAGCCGCTCGTAAAATGTAGAGCTGACAAAGTCTCACTTACACATTGAGCAATTAATTTATTCTTTGCAACCGGGAATGCATGTTTTGGACGCTAAAGCATCCCTATATCTTTCTGCACAATGAATTAATTGGTTCCGACTACAAAAGCCTTGGTCACACTTTTCACCACGCGGTCTGTTTAGATATACCTGCCGCCTGTAACAGGATTTCAATTTCTCTTTCTTGTTTGACTCTTTACGATTATCTAATGCTCTCCAATGTTGGTTTCCATTTTGCGGTCTTGTCTTTTGGTCCGAATGTTCAATTCACGATGATGGCATGGACTTAGCAGATCTGGTCTTAGGAGTTGTTAATTTGGATGATACTGTGTTTGGTACTGCGAATGTCGTCCGATAATAACGCTTTTCTGCGTGGTCAGCAACATTTAGGACGTGAAACTTAGGTCATGTGAAGTGTTGTCTTTGCATCGGTCAAATAAAATTCGTCATGGTGTGTTAGAAGTGTTAAAATTTGGCGATTTCGTTAGACAGTGTTAATTCTCCCGGTGTAATAAACTCGATTGAGACGGAAACTTCAAACTGTCGTGATGGATGTAGAGTCTCAAAAAATCGTCCTCGTTATCTTAGCATTGTCTTTTTGCTGCTCCTAACAATGAATCTCACAAATCTGTAAGGAAACGTTTTACTTTGTGGGGTGACACTTAGTTGTTAAATTCTTTAAATGTCACCATGTAGGATTAAGCCCTGGCTCAAAATCTTGTGGAAAGCGTTCTTTTGTCGCTCGTATGCGATAATAATTTTCCAAAGATACAGAAGGTGGAGATGGAATCTTTGATGTTGTGGCAGAAGTGGAGAATGTTGATTCAGGCTGACTCACATGCTCTTAAAAATCACTAGCATATAATTGGGCTAACACTTCGGCTGGCGCATAAGGCGATAGCAATATGGTAAAATGGGGTTGTTATACATCAAGCGTAGAAGAGTCCTTTCATTTTGAACGATGGAGGTCCTGGATCATCTGAACTATGGGGTGATGCATTATAATAAATGCTGGATTTCTTAACCAAAAGTAGGATAGCCATTTTATCTTGCGGAATTGGGTCTCTGGACAATCTGATATATGAGGTGATGCATGAAGATTCTGAACCATGAGGGTTTTGAAGTATGTCAACTATGATGTGATACATGGGTAATTAGACGTGATTCCTGAGGGTTCTGGAAAATGTAGACTTCCTATGCTGCATGGGGTGAACTTTATAAGTCCACGTGGACCTCGGATGATGCATGTTGTCTATGTGGACTGTGTAGTCTGTTTGGTTCATGCGCAGGAGATGCATGTTGTGTACCAGTCGCAATACAAAATGTGGTGTGTGTGTGTGTGTGTTCGTAGAGTGATATAAATGTTTTCCGTGTCTGGATGTTTTTATAACTAAACGCAAATGTTGAAACACCATCGGGGCAGTATCGTTTATCGTCGTAAAGACAAAAACCCTTTCTAAACTAGCATCGTCGAGATCTTGTGTCAGTCAGATTTGAAAATTCTCATCGTGCAAATGTGGAGACCCCCGGCGAGTGCTTCTCTGTAATGGTCGATTGAGGCAACTTTAACGATGACGAACCTTTCACTGTGTTTAAGTTTTTCCTTGACCGCGTCGGTGTCCATTTTGATGTAATACATTGTGGATTTCAGTCTGATGAACACTGCAATGGGAGCTCCAGGACACTAATGTTTGATCTTCACGAGGACCTTTTCATTATTGGCTCAGGAAAACGGACTATGCCGTGGGTGATCGCTGAGATAGAAAAGATTTTTGTGATTGAAGATATCTGAATTTCGTGCACGAGTGAATCGGTATCGGTCATAAACGTATGAGCCCGATCACTATACTGCGACTTTATGAAGTGAAAATACAGCATGAGAATTTTGGAAAGATTAAGCACTCTTGATTCATCTTACACATGTTTGTCTAGTTTGGGATGGATTTTTCTGGATTCGATGTCCACCAGATATTCTTTAACGATTTGATGTGGAAGAAGGCTTCTGCGGAGACAAGTTTGCATTGGCAGTGCGCATCGTTGATAATCAAGCTTTTTTTTTGTTTACGGATGCTTGCCATGGTTTTCCGAACAAGCCGTTTTCATGAGCCTGAAGAAATCCTTGGTAGCTACCTCATCGTAACTTTTTATCAACAGGGCTTGGAAAAATATGAGCACGAGATGAACTTTGTACAGCACCCTCAACACCTGATCAAGCAGTCGATGATGTACTCGGTCTTGTTCATAAAATTAGGCACAAGCTTTATTAATTTAGGAGTCTCTCTGACCGAACTAACGTTTTCGTGCTCGCTGTTCCGGAAACAGCATCTCGTTGCCGATCAGTAGTTGTTCAAAGCAAAACGGATAATCGCTGTGTAGATCGATCAAGTCTTCAGGATAGAGCAGGTCTACTTCGACGAAATAGCCGACGTCATCGACGTATCCGACCGAGCGTTACTGCATAAACTGTTATATGGTGATCCAGCTCAATCTTCCCATGGGAAGGAGCTGTGACATGGCCCAAACATGTAGATTGTTGGTGTTCCAATAAATGATGTACACGGGTGATTTCATCAGATCAGAGTTGGACAGGTATTTGTGGTTGTACATAGTAGTAATGTGGGATGAAATAGGGCAATTTGAGTTTATATAAGTAAAAACGTTGCACGGGCCTATAGGGCAAAATGGGATTTTAACATTGTGGGCCGCTTGGGGGCAATATGGGGATTTATCATTGTAGGCCTGTATAGGAGCAAGATGAATTGGAGAGGATTGACGTCACAGTACTGGACACTGAGGAAACTGGCAATAGTGTTACAGTGCCTGACCTCAATCGGTCTAATCAGTGAGAAACAGTTTTGCAAGGGTCTAACCTGAATACACGCTACTCTAGGCATAAGGAACAAATACAATAGAGACATACACGTAGAGACATGGTTTGAGACATGTAAAGAGAAATAGATAGATCAGACATTCATCTACTTAAATTTATCATACAACTATACAATGGACTAAAAATATTTTAAGCAAGAGAGAATGTATATCTTTTCGAGACATGTGTAGCACTGAAGAGGGCCTTTTACTTTCTTCATTTTTTTTCTTTTTACTCTTCTTTTTCTCCACCAACTTCACATATTCTCCATCACATCTATCTCCTTCTTCCCATTCTCTTTCTCCCTATTATCTTTCGCATCATCTTGTCTCTTCTTTTCAGTATCTTACTCCTTTCTCTCTTTATCCATCCATTTTTGTACCACCTCCTTTTCGACCTTGTCTTTCTTTTACTCTTTTGTCTTCTTTATCACATCTTTTAACAAGTCTTTAGCCTTCCTTAAGTTATTAAGCT
Organism: Venustaconcha ellipsiformis; assembly: GCA_003401595.1. NCBI lineage: Eukaryota > Metazoa > Mollusca > Bivalvia > Unionida > Unionidae > Venustaconcha > Venustaconcha ellipsiformis. Next base: position 13,000 of record QKMX01197071.1, read on the forward strand.
CGATCTTTACTCTGTGGGGGTTATAACACCCATAATCCACCGTTGCAAGCATTTCTCCACTCATATTTAGCTTATCTAGAACGTCTTGCAACTTCTTCATCGTGACAATGTGGTCAGAAGCCATCTTCGTTATTCAATGTTGTATAACGCATAGCATAGCATAGCATAGCATAGTGGTTTTAAGTCGC
>QKMX01197535.1:0-10595 GCA_003401595.1 Venustaconcha ellipsiformis
AGTAATTTTTGTTATCAGTCATAAAAAATGGCTTTATCAATCATAAACAATATCCTATCTCATCATAAACAGTTTTGTTTATCAGTCATTACTGTTACTTCACTATTATTATAACTTTTAGAGAGGGCAAAAACTGGGCTAAGAAGAACAGTTACCCAAGAGTAATGGCCACAGATGTTTAGTTTTTAACTTAAATTAGTTTGAATTTATGGATGCAAGAAAGAAGTGGGGATTACAGTAGTACATGAATTTGCTAACCATCAACATTTATGAATACAGAGCTCTTTAGATAAAAGTTTGTCTGATACTATAGGTCACCATGAGTCCAGTTTGTGTGACATTTTAGTTCAACATGAGTCCAGTTTGTGAAGGTCAACAGGAGTCCAACTTACTTAATTTTCATTCTATGCATGTAGTACAGTTGGATGAAATGACAAATCTGTGAATATTCTGCAAGAAATTGTTAAAGATATCTTGATTCCCTTTGTCTCACATTGATACATTTCCTGGTGAAAATAGATTATGGGTAGGTTATGGAGACCTACTTAATCAAATTTACGGGTATATCATGACAGCATCTTATCCTTATTGGCAGCCTATAGATGAAAGATATGGCACTAAATAATCTTAAGTAAGACATTGATCTGAGATATTCAGAGGGCAGAATTCAGGACTTAAATGTATGCCCTAGGTTCTATTTTTAAAATCCAGGCCACAACATACAGTAGATCTTCAACGTTTATAATGCTTCGCTGTCACTGTCCATGCAAGTAAGTGTTGTGACTAATGCATGTGGAATAAATCATTGGTCCAATAAGGTTCAACCTTAGTGATGTGTCTTTTCAGAAAGAGTAAAAACTGGTCTGAGACGATCAGTAAGCTATCAACCAAAATCTGACAGTTTGCCATCACAAATCTTATCCACAGAGCTGCACTCTTCTCCTGGAGATCAGGAGGAAGTCAAAGAGAATTTATCCCAGGGTAGGAGAGGAGTGAAATCTTAAAGATATCTAAGATTTGGGTGGTTTTGTGTGGTTTTCAGTTCTCACCTATTTTTCATGTCATCAAGCTTCATTTAATAATGTGACTGCACAATTGCACTACTTTGATTACAAAGGTGTGCAAGTTGCATTTCCTTATTTCTGTTACATGATTCATTTTACACTAAACACTTTATATTTTTAAAATTTTAAAACACAATGCATCTTGTGAGCATGGTTTCTTGAAGTTGCAACTTTTGTGTCTTAAAGGTGTGCATATTTTCACGTACTATTTTCTTGAGGTTGGAGCTTAAAAATATGTCATGTTTGAGACTGTCAAGTATTTCAACTCTAATTAGCCTCAAATAATTTACTAAGATATGTGTACTACATGCATGTAGTATTTATCTCTATGTTGATTTTTAGAAAATGGTCTTTCTCAAATGATGAACAGAACTTTTATTATCCATTTAGTATTATTTTCTATCAGGATTATACTTAAATATATATTGCAATGGTTATTGTGATACATTCCATCCTTGAGGTATTTTTCTCTCACAGTTGTGCAGACTCTTTTCTTTAATTTTGGTTTATGTGTGCCTGCCTGTTGTGAATGTTATCTACTTTCTTCTGTCTAACAAAAAGTATGAATGAATTATCAAAGTTTTTCTTTTGCAACCGAAATATATGGCCTGATGAAGACAGTATTCCTGTACCTTAGATCAGACATCCATGTCATCTATAATAGCAAGATAGTAACTATCCTAGATTTATAGATAACAGCTCTAGATGTTCTAACTACATTATTACTTAATTATAACACACTTCATGTAAGTAACAGAGTATAGCATATTATAGTGGGATTGCCTGATGATGAAGTACATGATACATACAATTTTATTATCAGTTAATGAAACAGGATTCACAACCATACCTACCTTATAACAGGAACATGTTATAACAAGGAGTTTATTCCATGACTTTACCTGCCTAATATAACAAGAACATGTAATAACATGATGGGGTTTATTCCACAACCATACCTACCTTATAACAGGAAGATGTTATAACATGATGGGGTTTATTCCATGACTTTACCTACCTTATAACAGGATCATGTTATAACATGATGGGGTTTATTCCATGACCATACCTGCCTTATGGGATCCCTATTATCCTTAGTTTTGGTATCATGGTCTGGACAGACCATAGACTAATTTTCATGATGTCCATTGTCAGATCAGATACCAGTATGTATTTTGCCAATGTATGCAGTGGAAATCTAGGTGTAAAATGGTAGTCATTCAAATAGTAAACACTACAAATAAATCAGCTTCTGATTTGTCCTCAGAGTGATGCTTGACTTTTAACTACTGCAAGATTCAAGACAAAAATCTCTCATTGCTTACTGTAGTGACCAGTCACATGCCTGTATTGGTAAATGATTTGCCTGTGTGCTGTAGTGACCAATCTTAAGCCTGTGTATTATAGTGACCAGTTGTATGCCTCTGTATTGTAGTGACCAATTGTATGCCTGTTTACTGTAGTGACCAATCATATGTTTATGATGGATGGAATGACATATATATGATGACATTCCCATGTTGTCAGTAATTATCCATGGATGGATTGGCGCATATATGACTGTATTTCCATGTTACGTTATTCATGAATGGATTATCTCATATTTACAATATTTCATGGTGTCAGTGATTATCCATAAATGGATTGGCTCATATTTGACCATATTTCCATGTTTTCAGTGATTATTCATGGATGGATTGGCTTATGTTTCACCATATTTCCATATTGATTTTCCATGTTTTATGAGGATCAATGTGTTATCCAATCTTGTCATGAATGTGCTTGTTTCACATTTCATGTCCATGGGAATACGTGTATATGGATAAACATAACTGGGGAACACCATGGACAGTTTGGATCATGGATATCCACAGTAGTATATAGAGAATGGTGGACTAGCTATAACATGGAAAATATGAGACTGATATTGAACATATGGATGGTTTATTAGAATGACATTTTGTTTTGTTCAGAAAAATATCTTGTGTTCAAAGCATTAAATGTTCTTCAGGATTGATCTGGTGCATCTATGCCATTGACACTTTTGTGGTAGCTCACATTATGCCATTAACACCTTTGTGGTAGCCCACATTTTGCCATTGACACCTTTGTGGTAGCTGACATTATGCCATTGACACCTTTGTGGTAGCTCACATTATGCCATTGACACCTTTGTGGTAACTCACATTATGCCATTGACACCTTAATGTGGTAGCTCACATTATGCCATTGACACCTTTGTGATAACTCACATTATGCCATGGACACTTTTGTCTAGCTTACATCTTTGAAGCTCTGAATAGAGAGACCCACATCCTCCTATATATGTTGAAATTAAGACAGTAACAATTGCAGAAACATATTATATATTGCTGGTACTTTTTCAGACAGAGTTAAAACTGGCTTCCGACGTGTGGTAAGTCATAACCCCATATCGGATGGTTTCCCATTGCAACTGATTTCCTCTGTGTCTGAATTTCCAGAGGCTGATCACCCTGGGCACAATAGCCCTGCAGGGTCATCTGAGGGTAAACATTTTTAAAATGCAGTTGTGTGGTTTGTTTTACAGTGGTTTGTTCATAATTTTTCTACATTTGGTTTGTTTGTGCAGTTTTGTTTTTTAAGGACTGTCCATTTAATTTTCTGCAGGGGTTACAGGTTGAGTCTTGGGATTATTTTTCAAATAAAATATGTCTTTTTTATCGCAAGGTAATTATTTCGCTAACTAATAATTATGATGGATTTAATTGTTATTTTGTTTCTTCAGATCAGAAGAAAAGCAATTTTTGAAGCTATTTTGGGTCAGGAAATGTTTTGTTTAAAAAAAATGAATCCAAGGGTCCTCCTGAAAACAAAATGGTCAGTACCTTGAAGGTTCATAAAGCCATAAAACTCTTGAACATTTACACATACACTCATCAGGCTTGGTATTTGGATCATGTCTAGTCCGAATACCAAAAAAGGAGGTCACTGACTATCATTATATTTTTAGATGTTTGTTCATTACATCTGCAAGTCCATATGTCTTTCAGTGAATCCATTTTAGCACACTAGCACAACAAAAGAACTTTTACATGCTTTATCATAACATTTAGTAGAGGGTTCTATTAGTTTTCAGGCCATTGCAGCAGTTTTTCTTTTACACATTGTTGCATTTTTGAACTTATAATTTTTTGACAAATACCAGTTTTGTTACAATTACTACATGAGGTAGACAAATTGGATTTTGATAGTATTCATGTATAGATAATGAATATTTGTATTCATGTGTACATGATGAATATTTGTTTTAATGCCATTACAGCAGTTCTTTTAATCATTTTTAAAACTGGTTTTACTTAGTTGAAACAAGAACTTTTTGTGTGCTATTTAGGAGAAACCATGTGGAGAAGAGAAATACAATTCGGTTTTCATGTTGAATGCATATGTAGATTACTTGATTCAGTTTTCTTGCCATTAAAGCAATTTTTTCTAATTTGTTTTACAGGTTTGAATTTTTTGCTGACTTGTACCTTTTTGGTCTCTTTGCATGGGTTGCAAACATATTTTTCAAACATCCGATTTTTTTCAGAATTTTTTTCATTGTGTATTTTTTATCTTGGACCCTGTTACACCTCACTCAAAATTTATGTATGATCTATATCTAACAGTAAGATTAGAACACCTCAAGTAGGGCACTGACCTATTTTGCATGTTTTTAATGGCTCCTGTATTTCCAGATCTTTGTTACACCATCAATATTTTAGACCTTGTTACATCTAGATGTCTTAAAATCACTATGTGGATGCATCCACAGGTATAAAATAGCCCAATAGAATGTAGGTCACTGTTACCTACTGCATGCTTGGTTAACATTTCACAAAAAGACATTTTACCCCATGTCTTCGACACTAGAAGCCCCAAATTCATCAAACTTCATAGAAGGATTCATGGATATAGGCTTTTCACACCTGTTTTAAAAAGGTCATGCTGACTTGTCACATAAATTATTTTCCAGCATATATATCAAATATGTTTTTCAGCTTGCATCAAACTTTACTTGTATATACATGTACTGCACTATTATACCATACTATAATTTCAAAATTGGGTCACTGTGGCCTGGATACCTATGATTAACTTAATCACTGAAATACATTATACCCAGTATCTTGTTGATGCATGTCAGCAAGTTGCATATTACAGTACTAAATCTAGATCAGTGTGATTCAGTTTTGATACTTGAGATATTTCAGTTTGTAAACATTGGCAAACCTCCTCTTTCAAACTACATTCCCTGCATGCAGCACTGTCCAAGACACCCAGTCTTATTATGTAACCTTGAGTTACCTGTTTGGTAACCTAGATATGGTGTCCAAAGAAAAGCTCAAAATGGTTGGGACATTTGTCTTTTAAGAAGCACCTTTTTGCTATGGAGTGGAACAGGACTTGGAAATTATTGCTTGCCTCTTGAAGTGTCATATCACAACTGTGGTCTTGTGGGTGGGTGTGATATTAAATTCTTTTAAGTTTTATATGTAATTTTGCAAAATGCTACTGTTTGTAATTTGTGGCATTTATTTTTCTAGTTAAATGTCATAAGTTACTGTTATTATTATTTCTTTCTGCTCTCCTTTGTAATGACATTGGGCTCTTGTGTTAAAGTGTGATGCTTGAATTTAAAGTGTGATTATTCCAGTGTGATGTTAGAATTCATGTGTTCTTGTCAGTGTGATGCTTGAAAAATGCCACTTTTTTTGTTGGTATTGATCTCCATCAGTTTTTGAGCAATGATGGAATTGCTGCTTAGTCCCTCCTTTTGTGGTATTTGAATTTATGTAAATTAGGCTTGACTTGGATGTAGCGGTATCCAAGATGTTTAATCGTATCTACTTTGATACAGTGTTTATCATTTCCAGTCCTTTATATTTATTCTAGTATTACATTGGGAACAAGTGTTCAGTTTTCTTCAAAGCATGGTAGTTGTTGGTATACTGTTGTTTTCACTTTTAATTTTCAGAATGGTAGTTTTTTCTACCATGACCTTTAAATTATCATTTGCTACTTCTTTATGATAGATCCGGTAATAAACAAATTTTCTGTCAATAATAGCATGAATTACTGATATAACATTTTAATAGTACATGCAAATTATCCAACAGGTTACTGAATATTCAACATGAGGTTTTAGCATAACTTTTGTGTGTATGTTATTTGGTGGCTGTATGCAGTTTCCACTTTTCTCTTCAGTATTTTGATTAGCAAATGTTTGTGATATTATCAAACTAATTATGCAATAACCTAGTATTTATTTGCATATACCTTTTCTCTGAACTAGTATGGAAAGATCGTAGTATCCATTTAATCCCAAAAATGTGGAAAGGGTCATTTTATCATATGCTGGGAAACATTGCTTCAAAAATCTCATATGAGATTTTTTTCAATCCAGATAAAGTTAGCTTTGTAAGCATTATAAATTATGTAACAAGTTTGTAACCATTAGGGACTTATTCTTCTTTTTGGAATAATTAAAAATCTAAATTTTTCCAGAACAAAATCACAGGTTTTTTCAGACATGACAATATGTAATAATTATATGTGCGACCTGTCTCTACTCTCAACAGTGCTATAAAGTGTAATTTGTAGTGGTTTAAGACTTTACAATAAAATTGTGAAATTCAGGGTACAAAAGAGAAAATATGTCTTTTATGAACTCTACATAATAATCACAACCACTTTCAACACTATAGCTTTTTCTGATATGTAATCCCTGAAAAAAAGTGTTTCTTTAAGAAAAACATGATGATTAATGCATTTGTGTGTGCACTTTCTCTGAATCTCATTATTACTTTTACATACCTATCCATGAAGTGTCAGTTTTTCATGAAGATTTTTAAATCAGTTTTGTATTTAGAAGTCAGTTCTAATTTTCAGTAGAACAAGCAGACTTGCGACAATCAGCAACCAAACAAAAGAATTCTGATGGACAATCATACTTGTCCAAAACTTCTCACCCTCACCTCACCCCTGTAGAACATCAGACCCTAAATTCAGATGGTGCTGCAGAGGAGAGACCAGGTATAGTGTGTGGTTCGGCTAAAGTGATCCATTTTATCAGCTATGGTGCTTAATTGCATACACAGAGTCTGACTTAATATTTATTGGTTAGATCAAAATTAGTATCAATCTTTCATCCTCATTGGCATTTTATTTCTGATTTTTCAGTTTCATCATTAATGGGAAAATATCCATCACTTTATATTTTATTTCAGTCATAATCATTGCTATCACACAGTTTTTTTCATTGATCATTGATACTGAATAACTTTCATGCATGCCTTTAGAAGATGATTTGCATTGGATAATCTGTTGTTTCTCATTAATTGACCTGATGACTTCTGCTTCATTAAAGCTTTTTTTCAAACAAATATTTAACTTTACATTTTTACAGCTTCTAAATTTATAATGATGTTGAATTTCATTATTTGCATTCAGTTTCTGTCCAAAAATTAGTTTTGTCATAAAACTAAATAATAATAGGCAAGATGGCTACACAAGAAAGTGTTGGTATATATGAGATTTTCTTAGAATAGGAGATCTGTGTAGTTAACAATACAACATTCCCTCATTATAATGTTTTCCATAGCAGCCATGGAGTATGCCACCATATAATGGGACTGTCTTACAATGAAGTGCATTATACATACTGTACTCCCTCTTTATAATGCTTTCTATAGGATCAGCCTTGAGACTGTTTTACAGTGTAGAGCATTATTCATATATTTTCAGTACTATGCATTCAAAAAGGATACTGCCATATAATGAAACCATGTTCCAATCAAGTCCCTATAGTGTGCAAAGCTGTATATTATTTTGGTTTCTGTTAACAAATATGAGAAAAATACAGTTCAGTAAAATTAAAACTCTGCCCTAAAAAATTTAAATATCACATATTTTGGGAGTTTATTTTAAATGTACCTCAATTCTGAAATTTACTTTGATGCATTTTTGGCAGTAAACATTTTGTAAAATTCATCCCACAATGCAAAATATCACAGAGAAGATGAGAAACTTTCCAACAGTTTTAATCATGTGTTCCAAAATTGGACAAATTTTATGTAACTGTTGCAAAAATGAAGAACTGCACTACTTATGTTAACTGATTCATTAGGATAATTGAGAAAATTATTAATACATGTATGTGAACAAGAAACTGGAGTGGTAATTTCTGTAATAAGTAGTTTGATTAGGTCACATATCATTGACATAATACAAAACACTAGTAAAGTATATAGAAATCCTAATGTTTTGCACTCATATTTTATACAATATTGTTGATATTTTAGTTCGAATAAAAACTGCGCTTCGTCACTCAAGTAGCCTGAAACAAAATTCTACAGCACTGCCCCCAACAACAGAATCCTTGTCGGAATCCTTGTCAGTAGATGAGGGGGATGCAGATTTCCCAGGTACAGAGATGATGAATGCTAAATTTGCATCACAGCACAGTGTGTTCAAGACATGAATGCTTTTATGTGTCTTTGAGTTGCAATACTTGAATATCTTGTGTACACTTGCACAGTTGCACTTTGGTATCTGCACTTAGCACATGCAAAAATTACAGTTTAGTATTGTGTGGTTTACTTTGATTTATCAAAGTTAAGCACATTCAAAAATTAAAGTTTAGTATTGTGTGGTTTACTTTGATTTATCACAGTTAAGCACCTTCAAATATTTTCAGTATAGTATTGTTTGTTTTATGTTCATTTATCACAGCTAACCACATGAATACAATTACAATGTAGTATTACACATTTTACTTCATAAGAATATTGCAGCCTTATTTCTTTTTCGGCGAAATGATGTGGAATATGGTAATGATAATGGCAACAGCACTGATGTTAAGAAAATGTTTAAAAATTTGCATGGATCCTAATTTGATAAATACTCTTTATAAAACTAAATTTTGGGAGTTGGAAATACTTTTTTCCCAGCAAAAGAATTGACCCATCCCACCTATGATTTTGAAATATTTGAGATTCCCACCCAGTAACCATATGAACTGTATATGCATTGTTTTGGCATGAAATTGCCAAACTATTTATGCAGCTTGCATTGGCTATTTTGTCTCCCCCCACCCTACTGGGCCCTTGATCATAACATATGCAGTGTTGATTGCCCCACATAAAGGGTCATATACATGTGCTTGGCATGACTAGGGGAATTAGCAAATTTAGTCAGCATTAGTTCCTGGATTTGCCCTTACCCCAGATGTCAGTGGCAACACAGTGGTTTGACATACCTGGCATCAATGTTCTTAGCATCATCCCCACCAAGGTACCGTGGGGTAGTGTTCTTTGGTGATGCCCCTGCTTTGATACAGAAGACTTTTCTGATGTCTATTTCCAACCTCCCTCCTTCACCAACCAAACAACTAGATGTGTCTTAATTGACATATTGAGGGAACTCAATTTATAGTTGCCATAAGGTAGTAACTAGTCTGTGACTGAAAAGGCAATATATATATCAATATATATATCGTTCAGCAGAATCTTTGTTCTCCTATGATGTCCGTATGCTTTAATTATTGCAAGTCAAACTTCATACTGTCATTGTAGAATCATCATGTGTCATGTTTGGTCTGTTACATTCAAAATTTATACTGTCTAAAATCCAACATTTTGATTTGTATTTGATACCAAAGACAAACCTAGACTAGTTTATCTTAGTTTACAGTTTGAGAAAGTTATATGTAAACAGGAACAGGTCCAGAATATGCCTATGTAGTGTAGTGTAGTGTAGCGTAGTTCCATCCAGTGCTAGGTTTGTAGTTTGAATAAAGTAATATGTAATCTGGTGTTGGTTTTGGATGACTGATTTCACACAAAAATGTTTTATTGCCATCAGAGCAATGCCCATATGAACACAAAGATCAAAAAATATTTACATAGCTAGTTAAGTCATTGCTAGTCACAACCAAGACAGGGCACAAGGCTCAAACAGCAGCTAGGCCCTTTTTTGGGCACATGAATATAAAGAGGGATACTGGTAGTTAGGTTCAGTCCCAGGGCACATGAATATAAAGAGGGATACTAGCAGTTAGTTTCAGTCCCTAGGCACATGAATATAAAGAGGGATACTAGTAGTGAGTTCAGTCCCCAGGTACATGAATATAAAGAAGGATACTGGTAGTTAGGTTCAGACCCCAGGCACATGATTATAAAGAGGGATATTGGTAGTTAGTTTCAGTCCCTAGGCACATGAATATAAAGAAGGTTACTGGCAGTTAGGTTCAATCCCTGGGCACATGAATATAAAGAGGGAGACTGGCAGTTAGGTTCAGTCCCGGGGCACATGAATATAAAGAAGGATATGGGTAGTATTAGGTTCAGACCCCAGGCACATGAATATAAAGAAGGATATTGGTAGTTAGGTACAGTTCCAGGGCACACGAATATAAAGAGGGATACTGGTAGCCAGTTTCAACCCATGGGCACATGAATATGTGCAGTGCTAGTAGTAGCATAGAGTTCTTCTGTAACGCATATGTTC